>JBBPNY010000259.1:0-26877 GCA_038091165.1 Rubroboletus pulcherrimus
CCTTTGGCGATAGACATGAGCTCGAGGGGTTGTCTGGGGGGGGGGGGGGGGGGTGATAATGTGGTCTGTTGGTGGCCAATACCTTTAGCGGCCGTATTAGCGGGTTGAGAATCGCCCAAATCGAAAGAAGCGCCAGTTGGCGGTGTTTATGCGTATCGAGTTGGGAACGCAAGAGGTATCTGTCCGGTAACCGAGGGTCACTTGTTGACATGGGGTACTCTTCAGTCAAGGTTGACGAAGGACTGTTCCGATAGATATCTTTTGGCGCGGAACACCACCTGCCATTAGAGAGCACCTGAAGTACTCAGTAAACATCCGCTGCAGCATACCGCAAGGCTTCGTTTTCGTGATGGCAACAAGTTTGCCAAGTTTGAACGAACGTTCATCAAGTGTTCAAGTTCAAGAACCCTTCAATCAGTGTTTGGCATCAAGTTGCAGATTCGGAAGGTACCGTATGATTGAAGTACCCTTTTCACAAATTTCCCACAAGTAGTTCGCCCAGGTGAGGACCAACCTTTAAAATTCGATTTCTACAAGTCGGGTGCCTCTTTGACGGGTGCGGCTACATAGGACCGACTATTTTTACGAGACTGTTCGTATGATATCTGCGAGGGTGCAACCTCTCATAATTCACTTCAAGACATGGTTACCCCTCCATCAACAGAAATCTGTTGCAAGTTCATTGAGCACGCAATTCCGACTCAGGCTCAGCCCAGCGAGAATACGACGACTTACACATTGTCCTGACCAAATGAATGTCAGCAAATGCACATGAAAAAGGCAGTAAATAGATACTTGCCGGTGATGAAGTGTGCCTCCTTCGAGGCAAGATAACTCACGAGACTTGCGACATCTTCTGGTTGACCGTCGTGTTTGATGGGTTTCAGAGACAAGTGCTACGGGTGGTGTACGAATACAATTGGTACGTTGGGGGGGCATGCGCTGCACGAGATGGAAAGACCTACGGTCGCGGTCCATTGGGCTAGTTCCCTATCCGCCGTGGCAAACAGTCCATCGGGTCCCAGGAAGGAGGCCGCTGTACGGATTTTAAGCCCGGTTTAGCAACAAGGCACCGTGCTGATACGTACTCAACGGAGTATCAATGACACCGGGAGCATACGAATTTACTGTGATGTTGTGTCGCCCAAGTTCCAACGCTGATGCGATCGTATAGTTCAATGGAGAATAAGGCATTAATTGTACGACCCTTACCGGCGGTGTGTGTCAGACCTCTGATAGCAAATTTGCTGGCAGAATATGCGGCAGATAAGGGGTATCCTAGCTTTCCAGCGACAGAACTCGCCCCGATGATTCGCCCTCCACGTCCTTGCGCTATCATTTGCGCCGCTGCATATTTATAGCACAAGAAAGTCCCACGTGCGTTGACAGCCATGATTCGGTCCCATACGTCGACTTCAGCTACAAAACATCATTGCGTTAGTCCAAGCTACAGAAAGTTCACGAGTGTAGCGTACTGGAGAGCAAGTCTGGTGGGTAAGTGATCCCTGCGTTTGCTACCATCTACAAGGGAAAGTTAGGAACATATCCGATGGGAGTACGACACGGGGTACTCACGACATCCAGCCCTCCAAGCTCTTTCGTAACGCCCTGTATCATTCCTTTGACCTCTCCTTCGGCGACCACGTCTGCAGGAACCAAATGCGTCCTTCGACCGATCTTCTCAATGTCATCAGCGACAGCACGCAGCTGATCATGTTTGGACGAGACGTCGTTGAGGGCGATATCGAACCCATCCTTAGCAAGACGAAGTGCGATACCACGCCCAATACCCTGGGCGGATCCGGTGATGAGGGCAATCCCTTTGACGATAGACATGAGCTCGAGGGGATGGGTGGAAAGTTACTAATGCGGTCAGTTAGTCGCCAAGTCGACTTTATATCTTTGGCCAAATCAGCGGGTCGAGAATGGCCCAATGATCCCCGGTGTCGATGTAATTGATTGCATTCTCACGACCTAAACGTCATACGGCCTGCACGCAGCATAAATGATGGCGGAGGTCGTGAATCGTGATCAGTGGGGATCAGGAGATCATGATGAGACGAACAGCTCCAACGTACTACCATGCCGTCATGCAATATCGCCGCAGTTTCCCCCAATGCGCTTGGATTGGACAAACGATAGCAGCTGTCGTCAGGGACCACGCAATTGCTCGATGCTCGTGTTTGCGTGAGACCGACGATGAGCACGGACGATATTTCTGAGCCCACAGTTGCCTAGATGGCGCTAGATTTATTGGCCAAATGCGTTTGGACCGCCTCGCGCCTCCCAAAAAGTCAAACAACAAAACCAGTTAGTGCAAAAGTTAGCGCAAACACTATATGAGCGCCGCTCGGATCTGTCAGCAATAAATCACGGTGGACAAAGGATCGCTAGGTAGCTGCATTATGAGGGGCCTCTTAGCCACAGGGACGCCGTGACCTCGCATGAGTGAAAGGGTAAAGGTCCGTGGACCAATCAGAAGATTTGAAATGCAAGCAAATAGTTTGGTATTACATGTATAGCGTGAGTAGTGTCTTCCACATCAAGTCAGCAACGTAGTGAACAGGATCCGCAGTCAGAATCACGCACGAAGACCGACCGACCGTCTAAACGTTGCCGTTTGAACCCCACCAAAAACTTTTCGTCCACCATAGGAACCAAAGCGCAAGGGAACCGCCGACAACACACATTATGATGCGTGTTTGACGGACACCCCCGGCACCAACGAGACCAAACGCTTGCGCAGCTCGCCGCGATGAATGGGAAAGTTGAGAAGAAAGACTAGAGAACGTGTTGCCCTATGCAGCCGTCTTGAAACACAAGAATTGATCAGCCAGACTGCTCAAACTTACGGTGTCGTCTAAAGTTAAGTTCTGGCGTTCTGCGTCATCATAAATGTCTGTGGTGACCTTGTGGGACGTATCAGCGAGAGTTTGCTGCTCGTAGGGAAACACATACGCCTCGTAAAGTTCTTATTTTCGAATGCAATTCGTCGAGGCGCTGGTCATTTTGAGCTTCATAGGTTGTTTCCGCTGACCGCGACGACGACATAGAAGTATGGAGGGCGAGGGCGTGAGAAAATTTGAACCGTAACCGCTAACCCAGCGCCTTACTTCTTCAAGTTGGGGTGAACAGGTACTTATGTAGAGTTTCAGTAGAGTACTAACATTGTATTGGCTCAGCTGCATACTACATACATAGTTCTTAAGGTGAGGTATTTACGTAGTACTGAACTAGTCAAGGAACTAGTATCTGATAGGCATAGCTGTTACATAACCACAGAACACGTCGACTCACGTTACCCGAAGTTGTAGGGGGCTCTCGCCAGGAGAGGATTCCGAAACATTAAGAATTTTCGAGTCACTGATGCTTGTCAACCGGCGGAGAAAACCCAACCCCGCTGGCGGGATACCGGGACTCGGCGACACATCTTGCCGTCCCCTTCCTCCCACTCTGCGTCAAGTTCCACCTGGTCTGGATCCGGCTGAAACCACCAGAAGTCGTGCCTGTCTCGAGCG
This sequence comes from Rubroboletus pulcherrimus, assembly GCA_038091165.1. Lineage (NCBI taxonomy): Eukaryota > Fungi > Basidiomycota > Agaricomycetes > Boletales > Boletaceae > Rubroboletus > Rubroboletus pulcherrimus. Next base: position 3,519 of record JBBPNY010000259.1, read on the forward strand.
GTCCAGATACACCATGCAACCAAGAGGGCCACCACGAATAAGAAAGCTCCCGCACAAGCCCGTGAAGTCGTGTCGTCTGGATAGCACCACTGAACCGCAAAAGCTGCAAAGAAAAAAAACATGCTGGGAAAGCATGGTCAGGGAAACCGATCACCTACGACTTCCAGGACGCTCACCCCCACACGAGGAAAGCATGCGGTAGACTGTAAACGATGGCAAGACTCTCAAGACCGTGCTTTTCGTGCCATAATTCATGCAAAAATTTGGCCTGTTCAAGTCAGGAGAGCTCACACATGGCAGGGAGATATGATGTACTGACAGCTTTAGACGAGGTATTCCTCGCCTCGGTTCGGCTATGCCCCATGAAGACCAAACCGAGGATGATGCTCGCCATGCTTGCTACTAGTGACATATAACTGAGGAATTGCTGCAGTGAAATCCCTGCCCCCGATTGTTTTGGAAGAAACCCGACGTAGGCGTTCAGGAGCACAGTCGCCTGGAGGTCGTCCAGGTATTTTGTTCAGGACACAGGGTTTGGTCTGCTTACCAGTACAATGGTTTCTTGGAGTTGTGAGTCCAGCTTGTTGACGAACATGCTCCACCTTTCTTTGCTTACGATGTCGTCGACAAAAATTCTGTGTAACAACCGCACGTTGTTCACGGGTGCCATGAATAACAGCGGTGCAAAAGTCGTCATGAGTAGTGAAGGGTGGTATCTCCATCCATGGATCGTTTGGTCGTAATTGAGGCGCGCACAATCTTCCCCGTAAAAGTTGAGAAAGTAATTGCGATCTGTAACTGTGAACAGGAAACGTCGGAGAGCATGATGAAGACGTACAGAATACGCGCATGATTCGACCTGAAGACCATCAGTGATCTTTCTGTGAACCAGTGAATGTTGTTCAATTCACCTATAATGATCGCGCAGTGCCCACGCTTTTCTGTCTTTTCGGCTGAGCAAGCGAGTGGTGAGTATGAGTATGTTGCTGAATGTATAACCTACGATCAATTCGTTCAATGAGGGATAAGTGATTCTTTAGTTCCTCGGGGCTTAGAGGGCATGACGATCTATTCGACGTTAAGTGATCTGTCGCTCGAATCATTTAATGCACATACAACAGCGGGGGCGAAGCACTCACCACATGTAGCATGAAGAATCATATCCACTACCTCATCTTTCAACTCTTGAGTAACTCTGCAAAAGTTTGGGTAGAGATTCCAGTGGTTCCTGGAGTTGCGTTAGATCATCAACACATTATATGCGACTAATTATTTGAGAGTGCGTCAGGCTGATGAATGTCTCGCAATACACGACTCACGTAGGTGGCACACCAGTAATGTACTTGGATACCCAGCCCTAATGGATATAAATTGTTTCGTGAGCCCTCCAGGGCTAGCAGCCAAGAGTTTACCTTTGTGGGGAAGCAAGAGGGTGCCTCTACAATCCTTGAAGATCTCATACCCTTCCCATGTATCTAGCCAAAAAAGACTCCTGGTTCGTGGGTTCACGAAATAATAACAACAAATCACTTCTTTCCCTTCTAGCTTGGGTTCCAAAACCAGCTGAACTTCGTCGAGTTTCAGGGATTCGGAGAGGCTTTGCTTCTTGATCTCAGAGTCCAGCTCCAAGAGCAAGAAGGTTCTGAAGTACTCGATATCCTGGTGGATCTCTACATTGCACATGTTCACTTCCGTAAACGTTTTCTGTGGATTGGTACTTGAGATACAATAATAACGATAACCGATATCAGAATCACTAACCGACTCGTCATGCACGAAGTAAAGAGCACCTTCTGGGTGCCGGTAGGCTGTCCACCCCATCGGGACGTCCTCTCTGGAAACGGAAGTTGAGTGCGAGTTCTATCTCCGACGCAGTAACGAAACGAACGGCGTCTCAGGGTACTGGTACGTCATCGCATCAATCGTGTAATCGATTCCGGATGGACATCTGGGGTGTCACATGAGCTCTGGGTTCCGTCAAATGTTCCAAGTACCCCACCTCATCGCGCGGTTATCATACCGGAGTACATCATCAACTGAAATTGGGAAGAAACGATTTCCAACATGCATCGGCTCCGCAGGTCGATTTGGATCATCCACATTGAGTGGGTCAATAATGTTGTCGGGGGTGGCAGAACTACCTGGTTCAGCCCTTCTCAGGGTGGGAGAAGACGAAGGATCGAACACGAGTGCATCTTGGTCGGGAGCCGGGGTTCGAACACGAGCAGGTGGACCACAATGCTCTCGATATGAAGCTCGCCCGATTGAATTTCCAGAGGCGCAAGATTTCTGTGAGACGGACAGCTGTGAAGAATATTTCATTGACAATGGCGTTCTGCTCCGACGAGGTTCCGACTCATTTGTGTCGAGATTGTGGGCTGCATCCGGTGATGTTTTGACGCCAGCGTTTTCGGGTGTGTAGCTGTCGTGGTGAGTGTGGATAGTGGTACTAGAGCTTGACCGAAGGATAGAGTCGGCCACAACTTGTGGTGCGTCGTGATTGCTCGAGCTGGGTTCACCGTGAAACGATGTCTGACTACCAGTCATCCATGGGATATAGTCTCGCGAGTAGCGCCTTGCTGGAGCAGGAGAATATGGGGTAAGGTGACCAGACGGGCTCCTCGCGTCAGTGTAAGGCGAGTCCACGGGAGAAAGCCAGCTACGTTCGTGAGCATCAGAAGGTCCGGACGAGGGAGTATTCATGGCGCAGACGGCCTCATTGTCCGGCGTGGCTGATGAAGTTGGCGGTTCTTGACGCTGGTGGAGAGTTGGTCTGCGTGCGTTTACACGTGTCCATCGACGAAGAGAAGCAAATAATGGAAGCAATCGATTTATCAGCCTACAAAATGGCAACCGGCGGATGGATGCCAGGAATTTCAGAAAACGGCTCAGGAATTGAGCCAACAATTGCCTCGGTACGAGCACTGACATCGGGCGAAGCGGAAGTGGACCAGGACAACTCCCCACTGCCCAGCCAGTAGACAAGTTAAATGGGAAAGTGAGGCCTGTGCAACACGTTCATTTAACCAATTGCCCATGCACGTTCCGTGTATCTTGTGGAGCCTGCATTGAAGGTCCGATATTGTACTGAGCCACAGCATGTTCGAGCGCGTTTCGCTTGGCCACATCATACGTGGAGAATCTGCCGGGCAGCGAAAATTGAGCGTTTAAACGATCGTCCGGGGCTGTCGGGTGATTAATTGATTCAGAGCTTTTGCCCACCCTCAACCACCTCTACTGCCATACCAAGCCGCCGATACTTGTGTGCTACGGCCCTCCGTTGCAAATCGCGATGATTTCGGATGGCTTGAAGGTCACCACAGATAAGGAGCAGCTCAGTCTTGTAATTATTACTGCCTTGCAACGACTTGATCTGCTGGTAGATAGCATCGAGTGCACCGTGATGACGGCCCTCGACAGGAACCTGCCAGTATATTTCTCAGCACGTAGAAATACGCTAGGAGCATAAGTACATACCAAGTTAACCTTCAAAGTTTATGATCGATGTCACAGTTAGAGGCTAACACACCTCTGAAGGTGGAGTTGATTGAACATGCCGGTGTGCAATTGCAGTCGAATGTACATCATTAATCTTCGACCGCTGTTCCAACGATAATGAAAAGTGGGTAAAATGGTACCTTCAGTTCAGGAGTGGGCTTCTGGTGGGTACCGCAGGGGTAGCACGATGTCCTCTGAACAAGTGGCAGAACCCCGCAAACCAGCTTAGGTAATCACCGACTCCTTGTTTCATTCACAACGCGCGCGAAGTTACACTCAACTCGTTGATCAATTATGTATAAGTAGAGCTTCTGCTCGGTTCCACTCGCCGACAGGATGTCCAGATCACCAAAGACAGCTCATGATGTATAACGTTATCGTTTGGCGACTCTGCAAGATATTCCATCCAGGTGCTACCTTTAGCAAGCCCGCTGGAGTCTTGGACGGCCCTCAGCGTGAAAACCTACCACGGACACCCCAGCACCTCGTCCGAGCCATCTTGACCCATACTCGTTATACTCATTATGCCTTTTGAAGGTGACCCGCTTGCTTTCTACGGCAGAAACATCATTGAAGACTATCATGCCCGACTAAAGGCGAGACTATCGCTTCAAGCTGGTCGATCTGATTCTAGCGACATCTCTGACGACCCACTGCGCTTTGTCCCCGAGAAAAAGGTCGGGATCTTAGGCGCTGGCATCGGCGGTCTCTATACAGCCCTCATACTTGACTCTCTCGACATCGAATACGAAATCCTTGAGGCCTCAGACCGTACTGGCGGTCGGCTGTACACTCATAAATTCCTGGGCGGGGGCAAATACGACTATTATGTCTGCTGTTTTATCTGTCCAGCCCAATCCTTCGACGCTGATTTTCTCCTATACCTAGGACGCAGGCGCCATGCGCTTCCCAATTCCGCAGAAAGATAACCAAGGACGGTATAAGAATGGATTCATGAAGAGATTAGCAGAGTTGACCGAATATGGACCGTTGAATGAAGGTCAAGATCGCCTCAGGGACAGCCTTATACCCTTGTATCACCAGGCTCGGGATGGTTCGAAGCCAGGTTCCTACTATTACAACGGTATCCGTGAACCAGTGTCCAACGCACCCAAAGGGCCTTTTGGTGCCCAAGAGATGGACGTGGATGCTGATTATATTCGAGCAGGCGTGGATGCAATCGTCAGCGATGTCACACATTCATTCGTCCGAATGCTCGCACAGGATATGGAAACTGGGAAGAGGAAAGGATGGGAGGTGCTCAAGGCCAACGACTCACACACTGTCCGAGCATACATGGCGACCAAGTATCTACCTAGTGCCCACCTTGAGCTTCCTCCACAGCATCTTCCTACGAATGTTATCAACTGGTGCGGACTTCTAGGAGGTGGTGTTGATGGTGCACTGGTAGAGACCGTCTTTTCATCACTGGCACTTACCAATATTGGTAATACCAACTATGGAGATGTCCAATGGAAGTGTTTCGAGTAGGTTCCATCACCGTTATCAGACCTGGCTTAACTTGTCTCGCTCATGTAGGGGTGGGTCAGAGACGTTGCCAAAGAAGATTGAGCAGTATTTAAATAAGAAGGGGGGTTTTATCCGATTCGACAAGAGAGTCACAGCTATAAGTCAAGGTCATATGATCATCGAGATTCCGATCAGCTCCCCGGATTACAAGCTCCCTGCTGATGCAGAAGAACCGCCTGATGACTTTATTGATCCTGGTATCGACGATGACAAGATTATAGATGACCCTTCTGGACCTGCGAAAAGAATCAAAATTCCGTCCGTCACGGTTACAGTGAATGGCAATGAGAGGCGCAATTACTCTCACGTCATATCCGCATTACCTCTCCCTATTCTTCGGACCGTTGACTTGAGCGGTGCAGGCTTGAATGTTATGCAAAAGAATGCCTTGTGCGCGCTGGAATACGGTACCGCCACCAAGATCGCGATACTCTTTAAATCGAATTGGTGGACCACGAAACTGGGCATTGTGGGTGGTCAAACAATGACAGATCTCCCGATCTGTACGATCGTCTACCCCTCTCACGGTGTCGACTCTAGTACGCCATCCAAAGTACTCATTGCTAGCTACTCCTGGAGAGCACATGCGGACCGCCTTGGTTCTCTTGCCACAGCGAAACACCGAGAAGTACTGAAGGAGCTCGTGCTTCGCAATCTTGCGGAGGCACACAGTGGTCTACATCCCGACGTTACATACGCATATCTACAGGAGGAGTTCGTCGACATGCACGTGAAGGATTGGAATCGTGAGGAATGTGCTATGGGTGAGTTGACAGCACTGCTCGCGACGGCGAGCTGATAGTTTTTTTTTTCTCAGGGGCATTCGCCGCCTTTGGACCTGGCGATTTTCAAGCTTTGTATACGTCGCTCACTTACCCTGCGGCGAGAAAGCGCTTGCACTTTGCAGGTGAGGCGGTGAGCACGCGTCACGCGTCAGTGATATCCGACGAGGACACCGTGGACAGTCGTACTGACACCATCTGCGTAGCTGGGTCGTTGGTGCACTCGACAGTTCCTGGAGAGCTGTATACGAGTATCTCAAGGTTACAGCGCAGGTCGAGAAGATACAGAAGTTCAAGAGGCTGTGGGGCGAGAATGGCGAGTGGAGCAGTAAGTCTTCCCTCGTGGAAACTGCTAAAGAGAAGCACGGGCCCGACTTGCTTGATGAGCACCTCGGGTTGGTTGACTGTGCTATTCGGAATAGTGTCATCCCGCAGTCCCGCTACAGCAAATAGGTCGATTTGTTACGTCGATCGTGTGTTCGTATCGGTAATATGCATATAGGGATGGATCCCTTGAGGATATCCCTTGCTTCGATAAATAGTACTAGTAGTGGAGACGATTTATGCATCTCTTCCAAGTCCTAAGTTCTAACAGCATGGCAGTGACAACTAATCGAACACAAGCCCCGCGTCACCATGAGTTAGTAGGGACCCTAGTCCCTTACACTCTCATGTTCCCATCATCATTATGTATAACATATCAATATCTCTGTTCATACGCATACGAAACTGACCTGTGATATAATATCCCTCACCCGAGGCGAGGTAAAACACCAAGCCTACAGCAGCGGTCAATCGCGATTCGCATGCGGATTCATCGACATCGCTCTTTCTGCACGTGTTCCGTGCACTTTTCTTTAAAAAATGACAGCTGTTACAGACGTACAAGGACGAACGGAGATGAATGCCACATATGTACTCAAAGCGCATTCGTGGTCGATCGCACCTGGCGGCATATGTGTTGACGGTGATTCCATGACGTCCCAGCTCCAATGTTTCGAAAGCGACGCGTGCGCGTGGTTGAGCGGCTCAGAACCCCTAGAGATGAATGGAAGATCCTGACCCCTGCTGCTTGCGTTAAGTTACCCTCTGATCGCGAACTTTGGTGCTGCTGCATGTATGTAATCTCCTCGGGTCCATCCCTGGACGGACAAGGGTGGGTTGCCAATTGGGAGCCATTCAGAGTCAGGGCACCGTTCTCTGGGAAGACGGGCCAATACTTGATCCTGCCACCCTGACCTTGTTTGATCATTTTGAGCAAGCCGACCGTATATGTGTAACAAATAAACGGGACGTCCTCTCTTGGCGTCCACCTCGAAACGTCGTATTATTCCCAATACGGTCGACGGACGGCTAAGCGAGATCGGCTCCACTCATCCACTTGCTGTTTGCCAATGCCGACACTCGGCGTGAACCCACTTTCGGCCAAGAGTTCCTCTCGTCTTTGAATACATACACCCGCGTTGACCAACCCTCCAAGGAGAGCATAAAGGAATCTCCACTAAATCGTTTTACGGTTGAGGGTGAACCAAGAAAAATAAAGAAAGAAAAACGCACGACCGTTTCCAGTCCCGCCCAAAACACTTGCACGGAACCGTGCCACTGCCAGTGTCGACCCGTGTCCTTTTGACTTGCGCGCTTCCGACGCTGAGCGTCCGCGCAGACGAGGCACGGTCGACTGGTCTTGGGGTGTTGATACGCGTTCGTTGGTCTGTCCTTTTTTTGGAGTCGCGAAATCGTTGACGGCGACGATGGCGCAAACCCGGGATGCCTTTTGTGGGACGAGGGCTACTGAGTGATACTGTACTCTCATTGCAAACAGGTTCGTCGACGCCGTCCCCGACGACTAGAAACGAGACGAGGGGCGTGTTTACCGATCAATGATCCTTGGCCTCTGGTAGTCGCGTACACGTGGCAACGAAACGAGAACGGTGTGCATGTACACGCGTCCATACCGTGACAGAGAAAAGACAGTCATAGAATAGTTCACCTACGTCACAAACCAAATCTACTAGAGTATAGACAAGGGGCGACAAAATTTCATGACGTCCAAGCTGATGCAGACCATCGTGATCCTAAACCAAGAACGGCGCTCCAGCTAATAAAAATCTGTCACCTGAGGACATGTCATAAAAAAGGCAAACAGGACGACGAAAGCAAAACCAAGAACAATGCGGAAAAGAAGAGACATACAACTGCACAGGAAGTAGTGTCAACGCACACGGGGGAGGGCAGAGAGGACGGGACTATGGGTATTGGGACAGAGATGTCAAAGAGGAGGGGGGGGGGCTACAAATCGCGGACAGGGATAATAATAGGATGTGATGTACATTTTCTCTGCAAAAAAGCTCTTAACGATGGGAATAACAGTGCGATATTCCACTGATCTTCTTTTGAGAATGTGCATCGCGTGTGATCATGTCTGAGAGGTGTTGAGCGGATGAGATGGATGATCGAGAACAGGACTCACAGCATCTTCTCCTTCGGCGGTGGCTTCCCCCTCGGGCTCCTCCGCGATCGGCTCAGCAGGCGCGGGTGCGGCATTCTCGTCCGTGGGTGCATCCGCCTGATAGACTCGTCATGGTCTGCATAGCACTGCGGCGATAGCCCATCTCACCTTGGAAGCAGGTTTTCTCGAGCCTGCTCTTGAAGCAGGCTTCCTGGCAGTCGAGGCCGGTTTCGCAGATGCCCGTGATGAGGGCTTCGTGGCCTTTGATGCGGGTTTCTCAGATGGGGCCTTGGAGGCCGGTTTGGTGTGAGAGACCTTGGAATCAGGCTTGGCATTGGCCAGCTGTGAATCGGGTTTGGCCTGTCATGCCACCACCACAGGTAAGCCCACAAACCTGCTGCACACAAGGAGAGCGAACGCACCTTTTTAGATGGCGGGGCATCTTCCGTCTCAGCGGCGGCAGGCTCGGCGGGGTTCTCCGCGTCCTTGTCAGCGGTGGTGCGTTTCCTACCTCTGGCAGACTTGGGCTTGGGTTCCTCGACGGTTGTGTCGAGGGGTTCCTTGGCCTCGCCTTCTTTCTCGTCGGCGGGCTTGACTTTCTTTGCACGGGGTTTCGCAGCCTTCTTTGGTCGGGTTTCGACCTTTGGTTGTTCTTTTATGCGAGAAGAGCGACGTGGCTCTGCTGGAGCGTCTGCGGAAGGGGGTGCAGCGGCTTTACGAGGCATCGCACGAGGGGAGGGATATGTGGAGGGAGAAGTGTGAAGGGAGACGCGCTTGACCCTATTAACTTGAACTTTATCATCCCTCGCAATTCACTATGGGATCAACAAACAAAACTCGATCACGTGACGCACGAGCACGTACACATGTACAAATAAACACCCATTCCATTCTGCGCACGGATCCATCTACTGAATATCTTATGCATACATTAACGACTACAGTAACGCAAGCAGATGCTCGGCTCCGGTCACCTGGACGTTGCTCGGGACCTCTTCGACCTAGAGCGGGCATGAGCGATGTGACCAGCAAACCGATCGGAGACGAACCCGGATGTGTTTGACGACCAAATCGTCCAGAATCAGCGCATAGCGTTTGGTGCGAATGCCAAGGCCGCGGGCGGACAGGTCAACGGAGAGTCCGATCGACCCGGACCACACTGCACCCGCATCGCTGAGGGCAATGATCTGTTACGACGATAAAGGTCTTTTTCATGTGCGGTCCGACGGTGCATAATTTACCTTGTCTTTGAGTCCCTCGACACGAGCCCATCCGCTCAACACAAACGGATCATTCGCGGCGATCACAGCGATGATGTCAACGCCTTTCTGTTTGAACAGTTCATGGTTGTTGAGATAGCCAGGGAGGTGGTTCACATGGCAGGTAGGCTATCGGGAACATTAATTAGGCCGGAGAAAAGGCGACGGTTGCACGCACGGTGAATGCGCCGGGAACGGCAAACACTACGACTTTCTTTCCCGCCCACTCTTTGGTGATGTCGTAGGTGGAGACTGGAAGCTGCGGTGAGATTGCTGTGAGCAGTGGGGATAGCGATGGCACGTACTGGTTCCACAAGCAGACTAGCTCGGTGGGATGTGTGAGTACTTAGATGATCGTCTTGATAAGCTGGGACTGCACCACGTACCAGATTGTCGAGCTCGGGCGCATAGGGAACGTAGGGGAAAGTGGCTGCTGGCAGCTTGTCACCGACTGCGATGGTCATGTTTCGAAGCTGAGATTATTGACGTGGACAAGTGTCAAGAAGCAGGGGAAGAATCACAGCTCTTATCGTGACGGTGTGGGACAACTACAGCATTAGTCATGTGGCTAACCCTGTCATCTCCTTCACCGAGTGTACGTTACACCTCCGAGCTTGAGCTCGATATGACCTTGCCAGACTTCCATCTCGGCCATGGTTCTGGATCAAGCCTACCACTACCCGTTCTCGCACTCGCTGGGATCTCCACCATCGTCGCAGTGGCCGTCAGCGGCGTGTCGATATGGCTCCAGCTGCGGAACTACAGAAAACCTCTCCTCCAGCGGTGCGCGTTCTTTGTTCGTACAATCGCTGACGACCCTCATCGTCGTGTTTCTAGAATGGTCGTGCGAATCATGGTCATGGTACCCTTGTACGCCGTGTCGTCGCTCATCTCGCTCTTCTCCTTAGAGGCAGCTTTCTTCATCGACGCCATACGCGACATTTACGAGGTACGTCTCCCGATGCATCCGTAGCATCGACTGCTCACGATATTTGTGACAGGCCTTTGTCATATACTGTTTCTTTGTACTCCTTCTGGACTATCTTGGTGGCGAGCGGTCGCTGCTTATCCTCTTGCACGGTCGACCGCCCATCCCAGCCGTCTTTCCCATCACTCTTTGGCGCAGCGAGATTGATTCAAGCGATCCATATACATTCCTGTTCCTCAAACGGGGTATCCTGCGTAGGGTCCTTACTCTATTCCTCGTTCCCTCTGTGTTGACTCCCAACTACAAACAGAATACGTGCAAGTCAAGCCTCTTCTCGCATTTGCGAGTCTGATCATGAAGGCCACCGGTACCTACAACGAAGGCGACTTTCGCGCTCGAAGCGGATACTTGTATGTCTCCATCGTGTACAACATCTCTATATGTCTCGCACTCTGGTGCCTCGCGGTATTCTGGATGTGTGTTCACCAAGACTTGAAACCTTTCCGGTAAGCACCTCCCCCCCTTACACACCCCAACACGCATAATTCACGTCTTCAAAGACCTGTCCCTAAATTCCTTTGTGTCAAAGGCATCCTCTTCTTCTCCTTTTGGCAATCCATCGGCGTCTCCTTCCTCGTCGCAGTAGGCATCATCACGCGCCTCGGACCCTACACCGACAACGAACACATCTCCCTCGGTCTCACAGACACCCTCATCTGCATCGAAATGCCCTTCTTCGCTGCTGCCCACATGTACGCCTTCTCCTACCGCGACTTCACCAAGTCGCCCGCCTCGGCAGTAGGCAAGCCCCGTCCACCGGTCTACGTCGCGCGCATGACGCTCGCGCATGCGCTCCGAGACGCATTTGGGCTCAAGGACCTCGTCGAGGACACGCGTGCCACGCTCCGCGGGGAAGGCATCAACTACCGTGCGTTCGAACCCAGCGAGGGCGGGATGCATATCGGTGCGGCGAGGGACCATCGGATCCGTGCTGGGCTCCGCTACGCTGCCGGTGGCAAGCGCAAGTACTGGTTGCCCGAGCGCGACGGTGACGTCACTGCCCCCTTGTTCGCCGCGGACGCCGAGGACATGGTGCATGATGCGCCAGATACGCAGTATCGGCGTCGAGGGGCACGGATACCGGGGGATGACCTCGACGTGGAGGACGAGGACGAGTATGCATTGACGTTTAGCGATGTGTTAGCGGATCCGGAGGGTGCGGACGAGATGCTGTACGAACATGCCAAAAAGTATGTGTTTGGTGATTATTTGTATCCGGTGGTGGACGTGAGTTCGGAAGAGGCACGTCGGGCGATCTGGGAGGAGGAGGAGAGGGTCGTGCGAGAGATTAGGTCGGGCGGGTTTGGCAGGCACGAGGGGGCATTCTCTGGGTATGGCGCTACGCAAAGCGGGGAAAGGCAGGCGAGGAAGTACGACGACGACGTCCAAGATCACGAGCGCGATGCCAGAACGGGAATAGGCAGGGCGCACTATGACCACCACGGTCCCCTTTCGGCCTCACGAATGCCGCGGACGCCCTCTCCGCCACGATCACGCAGGATCTCGGATTGCCCACCGATTACGTCTAGCGCTAGCCGGTCGTCCTCTCGGCAGAGTCCATCACGTTCACCCTCTCAAGTCCTATCTCGGTTGCATCTCCCGCACCTCCCTCGCCTCCCGCGCCTCCTGTCGTCTTCCCCTGCTTCCCCGTCATCGTCCGCGTCGTCGCTGCCGCCGCCGCCGCGCTTGTCGAAACGAACGTCGCACACGCCGCTCGTAGAAGAGGATGCGGTGGATCTGGTTGTGCCCGCACCAGACAGTTTACAGGTACCATCGACGTCGCGTGGACCACATTCGCCACATTCGCCGGCGCTGATACGGGTATGGGATGAGCTGGGTCTAGGCTCGAGTTCGCAGGTGGGCGACGATAATGATAGAGACAGGGACGAGGACGAGGGGGATCGGCAGGTGGCGGACGTGCGGTTCGTGATCACGGTGGATGACGTGGAGACGAACTCGAGCACGCGGAGGGGTGACGATGCGGTGCGGGAGGACGTTGTGAGAGCGCGGACGCCGCCTGCGCTTGCCCGCGTCAGTGGGTATGGACTCGGGATACAAGAGGTGGAGGAGAATGACAATCCGTGGGCGTAATTGGCGCTCGCGCGATGCTGCCCCACGTTACGATTCGATTCGAAACCTTTTGTGGGGGAGCCTCGGGGGAGTTGTCGTTCATAAGGTTGGATTATACCCTAACGTGGTGAGAGAATGAACGGACGTATGTATTATACTACACGGTATAATTTCTTCGAGTCATCTTACTAGCTAGTGCAAAAGGACGAGGTGTTGTCGACCGATCCAGGTGCTGCGCTACGTTGGCATTGGTTGTGTTCCGAGACCAAGTTGGACCAGGACAAAGGACGGGCGTGGACGCGAACGGGCTTCACTGTATCGCCCACGAAGCGTCACATGTTCAAGGAGGTTGCGGTGCATGTACGGTGTGTACTGCGTACAGCACCGTCGGGGCGGTCGGGTTATCACCATTCAGGCGACTTTCTGTTACTGGGCTATTGAGCTACTCGTGAGCGAGTCATAGAGTGAGAGACGGGGTCATCCTCCAAGTCAATGAGTGAACGGTGCAAGCGGGGGTAATTCATCCAAGTCTATTGAGGAGAAGAAAGCGAGAGGCACACCTCGGCCTTTTTTAGGACATCGGACCGACTTGATGTACATACATAGCACAAAACACACCACGTTCCCGTTCCTCAAGCAAACACGCCCCGACGGTCCCCCGCACGCTAAAAACGAGCCAAAAACCCAGTCAGTAACGCCATTCTCCACGGATTTTGTTGGCACAGCCAGCTTGAGCGACGGTACATACCATGCGAGATCCGTGACTGACCGCGAGACAGAGACGAAACAGCCGTTTGCAATCGTCGTCTTGGATGAATGGGTAACTAGAAGGAAGATGTGTGAGTAGGGGTTGCCGTGCCCGCTGGCCACCGGTAGTCGCCTGATGAATACGCACTCCGCACCGAGACGGTAGGCAGCTGCCAGGCCCGACACGACGGCAATCTCGTGCATATCTGGTGTGGGTCAACGGTCGTTTCACGGCACGCACGCAAAAAGCCAAAACGTGAGCGCACTGAGGATCGTCCACGCGCCCGCATATGACGTATGGTACTGACATCCCTCATGAGCACCCCATGTTTCGAGAACGAGACACGCTTACCTTGCCGTTGATGCACATCATCCAGGGTACCGTCCTAGCATAGTGTTGCCACCGATGACTCTGTTGTTTCCACCACTTTTCGTAGATGACGTTCTCGGGTTTGATGTCGCCCTTGCTCCATTTCTCGCTGCTCCCGTCACGGTCGAGGAAGATGGTTTGAAAGACGTGAGATGAGAGCGGTGGGCGTGGACCAGGTGGAGGCGCTGTGCTCGAGGGTGTCTGGGGGCCGTGAGGATCCTCGCCCTTGAACTGAATTCGAATTCGGGTGAGCGACGTGGTTAGACGGAGCGATGGGCTAGACGGACCTGTGGTTGGTAATTGGTGAGGTCAAAACTCATCTCGACCTTTTTCTTGTCGTTGGGGTAGCTCCGGATAAAGTACAGAGGTGCAAATTCATTCTGTGCGAACTCGTATGCTTTCCTTGCACCTTCGTCCGTGCGAGAGGAGTTGAGTGAGGGATCGTAATGGAGGCGGTAGTACTGACATGTACACCACGATCAATGTCCGAGCGGTGGGGGACGACGAAACCTCGGAATTACCTTGTCCATGTAATCCAGATCGCTATGCGTGACGCTGACGTCCCATAGATACTAGATGCGAGATCGATTCGGTGAGGGGGAGCCGACTACATGAGCACTCACCTTGACATTGCCTAGTGTCTTTTTCTCCAACCAACTCGCGTTCTCTCCGAGGATCTTGAGCGCCGAGTCGGCATCGACCGCCATGATCAGCTCGTCAAACTCTGCACACGTGTCGGTCCCAAGGGGTTCTCGGACACATTGCTCTTCGTCGGTCCCGCCCGTCGAACGGCTCCACAGTTGCACATTTGATTTGTGACGCGATGTATGCGTGTGAGCTCCGCGAACGACCCGAGTGACCTGCCGTTGCGTGCGGAGAGTGACGTTGCCACGGGATTGCACTTCGTCTGCCCATGCCTGATACAGCAGCGACAGGCGCGGAAAGGCGCGCATTTCTGGGATCGACGCGAGAAATGATTCGGGAGAGTACTCGAACTGGGGCCAGCGCCATGTGAGGAAATGGAAAGAGGATGTGGAATCTCGACTCACGAGACGCATAGAGGGGTCCATGAAGACGCGTTCTAATATCGCACTGGATATAAAGGGGGTTTGGTTGCCTGTACCGAAGAAGAGGGCGACGAGGGGATAGACGACGACTTCCCCAAAGTCCTTGTGACATAGTTTGATGGAGGAGCGAGCAACGATATGGAAGAGAAGGACATGCCTGCGAGAACCTAAACATTCTCAACATCGCATCAACGGAGACGATTGCAAACAGGGGTTCCAGAGCCTTGATGACCTTCAACACACGTCCAAACTTCTGGATATCGGAGCGGAACCTGGAAAACCAATCGAGGTCGTCTGACGCGAGCGAGATGAGTAGAACGAACCTATCAATGACGTGACTCGGGAATACGTTGGACCAGAAATCGGCGTCGGCGTCGCGTCCGAAACTAACATGCATACCGACAGGGGACGGTTTGAAACCGAGCTTGTCGAACATGGCGTAGGTGTTATAGAACACCGGGCTGGCGCCCTGGACGCCGTCGTTGATGTACTCGGCGCCGTACTTGGACTTGTCGAGTGGGATGGACGTGGCCATACCACCGGGGCATGATGATTGTTCGAAGATGGTCACGGAGAAACGGTCGGGGTGGAGAGAGAGGGCGTAGGCGGCGGACATGCCTGCTCAGCGGATCAGACATGCTGTATGGATGGCGAACGTTTGACTCACCGGCTGCGCCAGCCCCGATGATGGCAACGCGCTTTCGCTGTGTGGTGTCGTGAGAGGACATCTTGGATGCGCTGCAAGAACAACAAGTAGGCTGTTTTGACGGCGTATTCGGCCCGGCCCAGTTCACAGTTGCCCAGAGCAAAGTGAACTAGACTGGCCGGGTTTTCAACGAGTCCATGTGAAGAAGTTGCACCTGGACATAGACGATCTTTGCCAACCTCATCCCAGAAGGGCAGTTGCAGTTCTATCGCTCGTCGCTGTTCTCTGGGGGGCATGCAGAGCTGTGCGAGACGTGAAACAGACCAAGGACTCGTCGGATCATTCGGAGCTGGAGATTTCTTCTGTTGGTGGGTGAAAGCTGTGTGTGGAAGTTGAGAGTGTTTGGGGGTCATAATTTCTAATTACACAGGCACCGCTACGACACCGCCGCGTTCAGTGCTGCGTGCAACAGACCTTCCCTCAGCGACACTCTCTCCTTATCCTCAGGTCCTTCCGTGCTGGCTTTCGGTATTCAGGACCTTTCTCAGAATACCCTGTCCATAATTCAATACCAGGAAAATGTCTTTATTCAAGCGCCACCCCCAACCAGATCAATACCACGACAACGATGCACCGATCGACCCCGACCTCCGTCTCCGCACCGTACGCACTGCAGCCTCCACCATCGCAGAATCCATTCGCTCAGAACTACGCGCCGAGCGGAGGTCTGCTCGCAGAAAACGCTCTCTCTTCTTCAGAAAAGAGAAGCGTCCAAAGACTGCCGACTCCGCCATCTCAGACGCACCCACCGCCTCGACTGGCCCACAAATACCTGGTCAGCGCAGAAGCATATACGTCAATGCCCCGCTCTCCGCCATGGAAGTCGATCTGAATGGCCAACCACTCGTTCGGTATGCCAGGAACAAAGTACGGACGAGCAGTGCGTCCTCCACCCACTCGTTGCTCTATCACACCTCACCGCCTGTAGGATACACCATACTGACTTTCCTCCCCAAGAACCTCTTTGAGCAATTCCACCGGTAAGACCACCAATCCTGCAATGTCCACGCCAGTTGACGTCCCTGCCTAGAATAGCCAACATCTACTTCCTCGCCCTCGTCATATTCCAAGGTGAGTGTGTCTCTATTAACCCACTCTCCTCCTAACGCGTCACAGTATTCCCCATGTTTGGAGCCGCCTCGCCATCGACTGCTGCTTTGCCTATCCTCTTCATTCTCATCGTCACTGCCGTCAAAGAAGGTGTCGAGGACTACCGCCGCGCACAGCTCGACGAAGAAGTCAACACCTCCGCCGTCACCCGTCTTGGCCAATGGCGCAATGTGAATCAACCTCTTGATCCTCGTCCCTGGTACCAGCGACTCTTCCGCATCAATGTCCCAGGAAAGGTGTCCAAAGGTGTCCAGAAGCTCCGTGAAAAGGAAGCAGGCGAAGGAATGCGGATCGTGCTCAGCAAGAGTGGCGATGGGGACCGGGTCAGCGTGAGCACGGTGGACCTCAACGAGAGTTCGCTCAGCCTTGGGAGGCCGACCGGTGCGGGTGGGAGACAACTTGAGGACATTGTTAGTGTGGATTCGCATACGTATCCGCCTGGATTACCCCCTGTGGCCGAGATTGGGTCTTGGGGCCAAAACAAGTCGCTTTCGGCATACCAGCAGAGCATACCTTCTCGGTCATCGTTAGGAGTCATTGACTGGAAGCGAAGGACCAGCGGGACTGCGCGATGGGAGCGGACGCTGTGGAAAAAGCTGGACGTCGGGGACATTGTGCTCTTGAGGGAGAACGACCAGGTCCCAGCGGACGTGGTCGTGTTGTCGACGTCGGATCCGGACGGGCTCTGCTACCTGGAGACGAAGAACCTGGACGGGGAGACGAACTTGAAACCGCGCAGGGCTCTCCGTGCGACCTCTT
Source organism: Rubroboletus pulcherrimus (assembly GCA_038091165.1). NCBI lineage: Eukaryota > Fungi > Basidiomycota > Agaricomycetes > Boletales > Boletaceae > Rubroboletus > Rubroboletus pulcherrimus. The sequence goes on from JBBPNY010000259.1 coordinate 20,854, forward strand.
CCATTGCCTCGGAGGAAGACATTGAAAAATCGTCGTTCGTCCTCGAATCGGAGCCACCCCACCAGAATCTGTACCTGTACAGTGGGGTTTTGCGCTATACAGACACCGCCAATGGGGACTCTCGAAGGGAAGGTATCACGATCAACGAACTGCTCCTTCGTGGCTGCACCGTGCGGAACACACCTTGGATTATTGGTCTGGTCGTCTTCACGGGCCCGGACACCAAGATCTACTTGAACGGCGGTATAACACCGTCGAAGCAGTCCAAGATCGCCAAGGAAACCAACTTCAACGTTATTGTTAATTTTGCCTTCCTGTTCGTCATCTGTACGGTCTCGGCAGTGGTCTATGGCATCTTAGATGGTCAGTCGAACACGAGCGTGAAGATCTATGAACCGGGTGTAGATTCGACAAGCTCTCCTGCGCTCAACGCGCTCGTTACCTTTGCGTGAGTCTGGTCCCCCTTGTCGTATCTGCACCGATCTGAAGTGATATCGTAGCTCCTGCCTTATCGCATTCCAAAACATCATCCCTGTATCGCTCTTCATCTCGATCGAAATCATCAAGACAATCCAAGCCTACTTCATCGCACAAGACATCGACATGTACTACAAACCCTTTGACACCGCCTGCGTCCCCAAGAACTGGGGTATCTCTGATGACCTCGGTCAGATCGAATACGTCTTTTCCGACAAGACCGGTACACTCACGCAGAACGTCATGGAGTTTCAGAAATGCTCCATCCACGGAGTGGTGTACGGGGAGGGTGTCACGGAGGCGCAACGTGGCGCAGCGACGAGAGAAGGGCGAGCGGACGCCGTCGAGCCCGAGGAGCTTGTGCGCAAGCTGGCGGTGCTCAAAGACGCCATGGTATCCACCCTCACGAAGCTCTTCAAGAATCGGTACGCACAGATAAACAAGCTCACGCTCGTCTCGCCCAAACTTGCCGAGGACATCACGGACCGGTCGTCCGAACAAGCAGGGCACATCACCGCCTTTTTCCGCGCGCTGGCCGTCTGCCACACCGTCCTCGCGGACAAGCCGGAGCAGGCAGAGAAGCCATGGTACCTGGAGTACAAGGCAGAGTCGCCAGACGAAGCTGCGCTTGTGGCTGCCGCCAGAGACGTTGGGTTTCCGTTCGTGGGCAAGTCCAAGGATGCGATCGATATCGAGGTAATGGGACAGCCTGAGCGGTACACGTTGTTGAAGACGCTCGAGTTCAACAGCACGCGGAAGCGGATGAGCGTGATTGTGCGCACGCCAGACGGCCGGATCGTCTTGTATTGCAAGGGTGCGGACTCGGTCGTTTATGAGCGGCTTTCGGCCAGTGTCGATCCGGCGTTGAAGGAGAAGACGACCAAGGATATGGATATGTTCGCGAATGGGGGGCTGAGGACGCTTTGTATTGGGTACAGGGTATTGACGGAGGATCAGTTCTTGATGTGGGTCAGGACGTACGATGCGGCGACCACGGTGACAGAAAACAGGGAGGAAGAGGTCGAGAAGGCAGCGTCGAGCATCGAGCAAGAACTCTTGTTGCTTGGCGCCACGGCGCTGGAGGACAAGCTGCAGGAGGGTGTTCCAGAGGCGATCGAGACGCTGCATCGCGCTGGTATCAAGTTGTGGATCCTCACAGGTGAGCAAGACATCGAGTGGACGGGCCTCCACCGCTTAATCTATCCTCCAAGGCGATAAGCTGCAAACGGCCATCGAGATTGGATTCAGCTGTAACCTGCTCAAGCACGACATGGAGATCATGATCCTGTCAGCTGATTCTCCCGAGGGAACACGTGCACAAATCGAAGCGGGGCTAAACAAGATTGCGTCCATATTAGGTCCGCCATCCTTGGACCCGCGTAAACGAGGCTTTGTACCTGGCGCCCAGGCTGCGTTTGCGGTCGTGATTGATGGCGAGACGTTACGACATGCGTTGACGCCCGACATCAAACCATTGTTCCTCAATCTTGGTACTCAGTGTGAGACGGTCGTATGTTGCCGGGTGTCGCCGGCTCAGAAGGCATTGACAGTGAAGCTGGTATGTCCGTGTTTTCTTCCCAAGAGGGCACATACTCACGGGCTTGTCCAGGTCAAGGAGGGTCGTAAAGCGATGACCTTGTCCATTGGTGACGGTGCCAACGACGTGGCGATGATTCAAGAAGCCAACGTTGGCTGTGGTTTGTTGGGTCACGAAGGTTCACAGGCTGCGATGTCAGCAGACTACGCTTTTGGACAGTTTAGGTTCCTGACAAAGTTGCTTCTCGTTCACGGGCGCTGGTCATATCAGCGTATCGCCGATATGCATAGCAACTTCTTTTACAAGGTCCTTTGCTTGTCGTCGTCTTTCGTGGGTTTGGTTAAACTAATAGACTCTGGTTATCAGAACGTGATTTGGACGTTGGCCTTGTTTTGGTATCTCTTCTTTTGCTAGTGAGTCATCGAGTGTGGTCATGAGAACTATCGCGATTAATCATCTATTCTTGGATAGCTTCGACGCGACATATCTGTACGACTACAGTTTTATCCTTCTCTACAACTTGATTTTCACGTCGCTTCCCGTAATCGTTCTTGGCGGTAAGTGTCTTCGATGATCTCGGTGGGAATGCGTCCGTCCTCTGACACCTAACCTATCAGCATTCGACCAGGATATCAACGCCAAAGCGGCCTTGGCTTTCCCTGAGCTCTACATTCGAGGCATTCGTGGTCTAGAATATACCCGCATAAAGTTCTGGTCGTATATGCTCGATGGTCTTTACCAGTCGGCTGTCGTGTTCTTCATTCCTTATCTTGTTTGGTCCCTTGGTCTCGCGACGTCCTGGAACGGCAAGGGCATCGACTCCCTGGCTGATTTTGGCACCACCGTTGGGATCGCTGCTATCTTTGCCGCGAATACCTACGTTGGACTGAACACTCACTAGTGCGTTCTTCACATACATAGGCGTGGGTGCTGACCTGAACTTTTTTGCCCCAGCTGGACGTTTATCACGTGGATCGTCGTCATTGGATCATCGCTCGTGATGCTCCTGTGGGTTGTGGTGTACTCGTACTTCCCACCCAGCAACTTCTTCTCGACCACAGGTTCGTTCGTGGACGAAGTGGCGGTACTGTTCAGTAATGTCACGTTCTGGGCCACGGTCGTCTTCTCGGTGATGGTCGCATTAGGTAAGTGAACCTGTCGAAGGGCTCGTCTCGCGTCCATGGAGACCTGTCTGACCTCTTCGCGCCACTAGCGCCACGTTTCCTCTACAAGTTCGCCTCTTCCGCATACGCACCGCTAGACAAGGACATCGTCCGCGAGATGTGGGTCAGCGGGGACTTGAAAGACCGGTTGGGCATCCGGCATCGCAAAGCGTCCAAGAACGCGCGCGTATTATCGGATCTTGAGACCGCGCCCATGTTCCGCGAGCCACACGCCCGGTCCACGTCCGAACTCACCCTGTCGCACGCGTACGAGCCGACGCGGGTGCCACCTGGGTCGTTGGACGTCAACGAGAAGCGTCACGCGGGGTACGCCGATGATTCGCTCGAGGTCGAGCGGACGACGACGACGACGACGCCACCGTTGATCAACGTCGGATCGTCAGAAATGGTGAACGTGCCAGCGGAGCGGGTGCAGGCGCGGATGCAGGTGCCCCCGCTGACGATGTCCCGACACGCGTCGTACTATTCTTCGAGCGATATACCGATACCCTCTCCGATACCGCCTTCGCTGTACCGTTTCACCAACGGGGAGATCGGGGAGAAGTCGTCCCACTCGCGGGAGACGTCATCGTCGTCGCCACCGCCGCCGCCGCTCCCGGAGCCGGGATATGGAGAACGGTCACCGTCTTCGATGGGGGTTGAAGCTGTTGGACCGGAGTCATTTGAGATGCAGGTTCGGCATGCACCGTCGCATTCGCAATCTAGATCGCAGGGGTTCCGGCAACATGTGCCGGCGTACGCGAGCGATGAGGCATATTTGGTGACAGGGAGTGACGAGCTTCATCCAGACGAAACGTCGAGATCGGTGAGCATGCAATCGTGGACGGGGGCACGGGCCCTATGATGGTGGAGGTGTGTGTGTATCGTAGAATGTGGGGGTGATCTCAGCGAGCCATTGTTGTACTTGCTTCATCATGTTTTCGCGTTCTTGTTCATCTTTTTTTCTTTCTTTCCCCTTTTTCTTTCTTTCCCTTGCCTCCTTGCGTGACCGCAAACTGCCAGACGACACCACACGTGGCCATACGCTAATCTGGACTTGCCTTCTTTTCCTTTTGTTCTCTTTCAATCACACGGATGGCATTTATATTTGACATGGACAGAGACCAGTAAGTAAAGTACTACAGAAATGACTATTATCTAAAAAAATTTGATTCATTCCATGAGTTGGACAAACTGAATGTCCATCCCATCGTCAACGTGGTCTGGTGACCAGCCACGTGCCGCCACGTCTATGCTGCCGTCCTGGACCCTGGTTACCAGACGTCTATCATGTCAACGTACTACGGTATGTACTCGTTATCAATACGCGTTACTACCCCGAGTTGAGTGTTGTGACCGTTGTTACTCTTGGCACCCCTTACGCTACGCACATCAACAAAGTCCGAACACCCTCTCGGACATCACGCCAGAAGCCCCCACAAGCCCCCGAAACCGCTGACAAAGGTGCGTCGGACTCTTCCGGATTACGGCCTCTCACAAACTCATATAACCCGTACCCCACAGCTCACCGTCATTTCTTCCCGCATCCCCCTCGCCCCGCATCCCTCTTCCCCTGCTACTTGTGGTGTGTGCCTCCTCGCCGTGCGTGCCTATTCGCCGTGTGTGCCTACTTGCCGTGCGTGCCTACTCACTGTGCATGCCTACTCACCGTACGTGCTGATGGTGCTGTTTGTCAGCGCTCGTCATGACTTGGTGACTTGTTCCCGCCACCCTCGCCTTGCTTTTGTTGCCCTCGCCCGTTCTTCCTGTCCATCATCGCTCGTTGTGACATGTTCCCGCCGCCCTCGTCTGGCTCTTGTTACCTTTGCCTTGTCTTCCTGTCCATCGTTGCTCGTCGCCACTCTTGCCTGCCACCTTGTTGAACTTCGTGCGTGTTTGTCAGCCCCTTCCTGTGGATTACTAACCCATTGCCATTTATTCCTTCTTTTAGCTTGTTTCCACTGGTTCCCATACCATGTCGAACCTTGCTCGCTCTTTTGTGTTTGTTATGGCTTGTTGCCTGTTGTTCTACTAATCTCATCTAGAGGGTAAGTACGAAGTCACCATATGCCATCATATTGTCTACTAATCAACTGACATAGTGCTATCCTATCCCTTCCTTTAGTTTCCTCTGAGTGCTCCTGTGAGTGAGCTATAGGAAGAAATATTCACTGGGGAAAGAGTAGTGTGAATGGAGGTGACAGAAGTGGTAAGTTTTCTAATCTTTGATTCTGTTGTGTTGCTGATTGATAAATGTGGGAAGGATGGAGTGGGTGTGATGGGACTAGGTCCTAATGCACCAGCTAGGGAACTGTATGAGGTTAGTGGAATGATGGTTGGGATTGGGATTGGATCTGGGAATGCATATATATGGGTTGACTGTCTATATTCAGGTGCTCCTTGAATGTTTGGATTGAGGGCATCTTGGAGACTGGAAGTTGAGGAGGGTACTGGGGCAGGGTATGTTCTTATGGTTGGATTCTGTAAGGCTTGGTTGTGACTGATGATTTGACTTGAAGTGTGATCTATGCTTTGATGGTCTTCACATGTATTGATATAGGGGAGTGAAGATGTAGAGGCTGTTCTGTTGTGATGTCTTTGTTGTACTAAGACTGTTAGATGTCAGTAGATGGTTAAGATCCAGGCAATGTGATGCTTACCATGTCGTGATATACTTCTTGATGCACGGAAATGATGAGTGGAGGCTTGATACCTAGTATTGATCCCATAGGAGTCAAACACAGCAATGCTTTGAAAGACTCTTTCATCATATTCCTGGCCATGCATAACACCAGCCAACAGAGTGAGTCCTGTGCCATCCAGGTTGATACTATGGTGGGCTTGCTC
>JBBPNY010000260.1:0-26854 GCA_038091165.1 Rubroboletus pulcherrimus
GTCGACTCTCCGGAGAGACTGGAGTACACGATGATACTGTACACGATGACCTTGGGCTCGCAGATGCCCCATCACATAGCATACACCAGACTCGGGCCGCTTCGCCTTGAATTGGATAATGCGCTGATCAAGTTCTGCATTGCTCAAAGTTGAGTAGGCACGCTCGATGCCATGCTTCTTCATGTATGTGCGAAGTGTATTCCTGTGGATTCCTAGGACCCGTGCTAGCTCCGTCAACTTGATATTGCATGAGCTGGAAGTTACCTCGTTGAGGTAATTCAGATCGATGATTTTCCGTGGGCGGCCTTGTTGCCCGGTGTGGACAACAGTGATGGGCTGTGGTATGCAAACACCATGGTCCGTTCTGTGATAGTTTAATACAACCTCGATGGCTCATTGTGTAGGTCTAATTAACGTACCGATTTTGTATATCATCACCATACCGCGAGAGTGAAACAAAGAGGGTGCCGAACTGGGTTGTCGTGGTCACCAGCCACCTATTCATGTCCATTGATTGGCTATCTTGTTCGATTGCTAGAAGAAGTGGTAGTGCTCGACTGCAGCAAGATGGACTTTGACTTGAAGTGGATCCGCCTGGTCTTGATCCAAAATGCGAAGGGCATGCCGGTAAAGACTACTTAAAGCATCAAATGCGTTGATGAGGTTGGGAGGCTGTTCACAGTCTTGGAGCTGTGACAGCATTCGCGGCAGCACTGCACGAGGAGGCATACTAGTAGAAATTCGTGTGTCGTGACCGTCTGTGTCCGAGTCAGCAAGCGTCCCTTGCACCAGTGGCTGTGTGGTCAAGCCGATGCATGCTTCGTGGCTTTTGCCCACCAACCTCCCAAACCCTTCAACGTGCCATTCCACACTACTCGCCCCCTCCCGGCTCGTTTTAGTATCTGAGTCTGTGCAAGTCAGCTTCGCTAGTATGTCCGGACCCCAAGCCATTCACCATCCAGTCTACTACTTCCCAGATGGGACCCATATTTTTCGTGTATGTGCCAACCACTTCAATCCCCAGCAACGTGTTCTAACTCCTGTTCAAGGTTGACAATATGCTTTATAAGCTATACAACAACCTTCTCAAGACACATTCTGCACTTTTCAGGGATATGTTCGCAATCGGTGATGCCACTCAGAAGTCGGAGTCATCCGACTCATCCTCGAGCTTCCCTGTCGAAGGAGCAAGTGACATGGACCCGATTTTTCTAGAGGGGGAACAACAAGGTGTTTTCGACCTATTTCTCGACCACGTCCACGGCCGGTACGTTGGTACACGATGTATTTATACATATTTCCTCACACAAGCTTTTTAGTGCTCGGAGTGTAGGTGCTGATGAGACATATACGCACGAACAGCTCCAAAGCCTACTAGAATTCACAGAAAAGTACCGCTGCTCAATGACGCGAGTCTTTGCCATCGACCACATCTGGGATCTGAGATTTTCGTATCACCCCGCCGAACTGGTTCATTTAGGCTATCGGTTTGACATTCCAAAATTTTTCCGACGCAGATTCAAATCTCTTCTCAGCATTCCACTCAAAGAAATTAGCAAGGAACGCCGACTGGAAATGGGGAACGACGTGTTTGTTGCCTTGATGTACGCCAAATCTGTACTCGAGGAACACATCCAGCTCATCGCCTGTGACGAACCACCCATCCTCACCCATGCAGACGATTGCCGAGACCCAACCGCATGTAAAGAGGATTGGCACACCATATGGTGGATTGGTATGGGTCGGTTGTTACTCGATGTCAGGAATCCACAGCCGTTCAGCGACGCTCTCAAGGTTTTTCGGGGGATGCCACAATTCGGGCGCATGGGTCAGGGCTGTCGAAGCCTGATGTTCCAGATTCTCGATAATGGGACTGGCTTTCGACATGCTGATGCATTTATTAGTGAAATCTGCAATGGGCTTGTACATAAATTCCATTTGACTTCAGATATACTAGACACTACTACTACTACTTAAATGTCATGCGTTGGTGCTGCCCCCCCTAAAAAAAAAACGCGGCCTACAATTGTCTTTTTAGCATTGCATAATAATAATAAATTGGTGCACAGGTCAAATTTTCGCGATCGGAGTCAAATTTTCACGACGGACTAACATTTGTGACGCGATGGAGAAATATATGTTATTTGTGCAGATCTCCCGCCATAGCATATTTACCCTCTGTAATTAAATCTGTTATGGGCAGAGAGTTCATAAATATTTTCAATATGTGTAAAAAATCTATCATATTTGACACATATTGTAACCATATTTTGAATATTCTTAAATTTTTGAACATATTCTTGACATATTTTTGACATATTCAAGATATTTATAACATTTGCCCATTTTACAGAGGGTAAATATACAGGTACGGAATACCTTCAAAGATATCCATCTTTGTCTCAGGTGTTAGGAACTTGATGCTTTTCTGTTGGGTCTCACACAGAATGTCAGACATTAATACACCCGCGATGTTGCACAGTAAACTGAACACAGATCCATGCGTGATGTAGACTCTAAGAATACTAGGAGAGGATGTACAATGTGGCAGATGATTACACGATGAAGTGGCTGGCTGTGGCTAATTGTTCCGTAGAATTTCTGATCCACTAAGGGGAGGGATAGCGGTGTAATATGATCCTGAGTAACATATCCATAAGTAACGACATTCAAGCGTTATCAATGCGCGGCGAATAACAAAATGCGGTACCAGATTTGTACCAGACTGCCATGTCCGTGTCTAAAGAGTCTCGGACTCTATGAGAGTGGCAGACAGAGTGGCATGCTGTAGCGATTTGCAAATTAGTGATGCGACCGGCGCAGTCAGGGGCCCAAGCCCGCCGATTACATCTCAAGATGACTTCGAGCGCGGTCATGCGCGCTAAAGTCTCTGGAGAGCGTCAACACGGCCTCGTATCGGTTGTTCCGGATGATGAGTGAGGACAGGCCTGCAAATACGGTGGTGTGGAGCAGGCAATCCATGCGACGTACACCACCATAGCGAGTGCGCTCAAAGTCGCGGGACGCTTCGCATCGTGCGTAGAACGTGGCTTCGATGCGAGCGCGCTGCGTCGGCGACATGCATTCCCATTCGAGCTGGGTGAGTGGTGCGTGGAGTCCTCTGTATATCGCTGTAAGGACATCCTCGATGGTCACTCCCGTAGGGTTATAGGCTGTGATAGCCCAATCCTCCGAGAGGAGGTCAGAGATGATGCGGAGAGACGCGACACCAGGGTATATTGCGAGCTGAGTCAGATGATAGGCTGAAATGACTTGACCAGCTACGCGAGCGGCACGGTGGGGTGCGTGACGAATGTCCCAGTCGACAAGAACTGGGTGGAAGTGTGCAGTCCCAGTGGGAGATGAGGTGACAAGAGAGTTCATGCGCACTTGGTGGTACTGCATCGTGCGCGAGGAATGCAGCGTAGGGTGGTAGTGAACTAGTTATGAGAGGAGAGGTCGAATGAATGTTCCCGACCCCGGCCTTTATGCAACAGGGATGGCGATGACGCATGTCCGAGCCTGAGACACAAAATTCTTCAAAACGGCGAATATCATCGGAGCCGTTCGCTCGAGTGACTCTTGCCTTTGAAGGACCCCCTGCATAATGGCGGGTTTTCCTAAGTTAGTAAGTAGTCAGGAGGGACCCATGAAAGGTATCAGTTCTAAAACGGGCTAGCGCCCGCCACCGAACTATTCGAACCATCCATTTCATACCATAGTAGGGAACACACGAGGCGGCTGCAAGAAACACGTCGCGTAAGCAGGTGCCGACTTGCTGTAAATTGCGCGCGTTGCAGGCGGGTGTGTGAACCTGGTCAAAGTCAGCCGCCTATAGCAGAAATGAGAGGCAGAGGCCCAGACGACAATTACCATCCAACAAAGCCACCACTTGACGTGTCATATGTTTAATCACGGCACATTGAGCGAGGACAAGCACCGAGGTTTGTACAATGACGACAGAGGCGGCAAAAGCGGTACTGAGACCTTGCTCAAATTTCATATGGGCGGGAGCAAGAACTGAACATCTGTGTGAAAAATGAGAACATGGAAAATGCGATGGAATCAAGTCGCCTCGAGGACAGGTTACAGCCCCAACAGTCCAAGTTACCCTGTCCACGGATCAGAAAACCTCCTGTGGAGTTGCTGACACACGTGTATTGCGAGGCGGCTGCGAGGGCGGCTGCGAGGCATCGTGGGTTCGTTGGGCGGAGTGTCGGGACTGCATTCGGGCGTGTGAAGTTAAGCATCGCTTGATTATTCAAATGTGAGAGTACACAGCTTCAACGAGCTAGCTATGTCCCTTGGCTCAGTCCAAGTCAAGCGCCGAATCCCCAGAAACCGAAGGAAAGAAAGAAGAATCAACAAAGTCAGTACGCCGAAGTATCACAAGGGTAACGAAATATCAAATACACGTTGGAACACCTAGACAAGACATTGATCCTGGTCATGATAAAAAACGTTCGTCGTCGCAAAAACCATCTCGTGCAAGGTTTGGGGATGCTCGTGATTTCCTGCTTGCGTTGATTTCGGGTCGTGAGGCATGGAGATCAATAATGAAATCTGGATATCCAATCCATCCGAGAGTTCAGCTTGAGATATGTCGGAATCCCTCGATACAGAGGATGCTTGGGGTAGTGGCTGGTGGAAAAGATAAGTGATTTCAGGCGGCAGTCGGTTCAGTAGATGATCCCTCCAGAACGATTTGGTCCGCTCTATCTGCGTAGTCTGGGATGAACTTGCAGGACAATCGCATTTTTGAGCTGCCACTGGCTGTCAACAGAGAAATTAATTGCAAGGTCAGGATCGCACCCGGGCCCGAGATTCGCTTACTTTGACATCCGACCATGGAGGCGAGTGCTTATCAGGCATGGCCCACACATCCCACATCGGGGGTCGATGAAGCCGCTGTGAATCTCGAGGAGGATTTATTGCCAACATGGCGTCTATAGCACGACGTCGGGTGACGAGACGATTCCAGATGACAGCAGACATCATGAAGATGGCAAAGATTGACAGGGCACTGACAAGGAAACCGAAGAGCAGGGTCGACGTGTCATTGATATGGGTGGGCGCTGGGCTCGTCGATGACGGCGAGGGCGCGGTCGACGATGGGGCCACTTGGTGCTGCGTGGTGGACATGGTCGTCAACGCCTGGCCACCGTGAGTGTTCTCGGACCAAGTTGTCTTGGTACGACATTGGGTGCGACATCCATATTGCGGTGATTTGTTTTACGCCACTTCCGATTGGACAGTCTTGGCAGGGGAAGTCATTTCCATATCAGGTAATTAACCCTTTCAAGGGCAGTGTTCATACCACGGCAAACCAAAGTTGATTCACACCGCCGCACCCCCGTGTTACAGCAGACTCTGACCGCAAAACGCTCGGGCGTAAACTGTATCACCATCCACCATCTGCTCAACACCCACCAGTTAGGTCACACAACCTAATTACAGTGGCCATCCGACTCACCATTGTAGTTCGCTCGTCTCGTCCTCCTTACATCCTCCATGAGAGCGATCGTGTGTCTATCCAGTATCTCAACATATGGCTTTAAGCTCGTCTTCTCCCAGTCGGCACCCTCTCCCGCGACGTCCAGTTCCCGGAGTAACTGAGCAACTGTTGGAACACCACGTGGATCGAACCGGTCGACATTCGCGGGATCCACGGGTACGCAGACACGCCCTGTTTTTGGGTGGACGCAGAATGGTGCCTTGAGCAAGTGATTTCGGTGCTTGGAGACTTCGGCATCTAAACGGGGATAGGTGTATTGCAGGATAATATCTTCCAATACAAAGAGACGTTGCTAAACAGCAAGCATCTCGTCAGACTGAGAGGAAAAATGCTTGAATTGGCTGACGTCTGTGGTATCGGTCTTGCTGACGAGTGTGCCAAGCTCGTTCCACTTTTGGGTAGACGGCCTACCAGGGTCTTTCGACCATTGTGTGCGAAGCGTCTCAACAATTTCCCGGTCTGGAATTAGCTGGAGCAGCGTCTCCCATCCCTCTTCAGAGCCGAAACAATCTTGATCACCTAGGATCAGCGGATTGAACAACTTACGGAGGATAGACAGAGCCCCCAACAGCGATGGAGGGAGTGATTTGTTATTGATCCGGACATTCACTTTCTTCACCATCTCTTTCCCACCCTCGACCACTGTCAAAGCACTGACGAGGGCTCTCCGTTGATCGTCTGTCAGATCCATAGCCTTGGGATCACTTATCCACAAATGTATCCCTCTCCGGCCAGAATAGACCCACAGAAGATGACGGAAGCCAAATTGGTCGACAAGGGAGGAATGAAGGACTTTGACCGCGGCTGCGATAAAGCCCCAGCAACGAGAACATATGTCTGCGCCGGAGCAACAGGTGCGAACGCCGTCGTAATCGGACATATCAATATCAAACACAAGCTCACGTCTCTGCGGGGTGAATGCAGAAGAGCGAACGCTTTTTTTGTCGCGGGGCTGAGAGTGGATGATCAGTTGGGAATGTCTCTGCGACCAAGGAGGACGCGCACTTTGGCGGAGTACACAGGACCGATCTCAAAACGAGTCGGGTTCAGTGCCAGGATCTGCTTTTTGAGATCTTCCGCGGTATTGAAGGAGTGATATCGTAGATACACGTCTCCCTGGAGGGTGAATGAAAATTCGCGATGGGTGAAGAGCTTGGTTGGGACGTGCTCGTGGTTCAACCAGGTGAATATCGACTTGAATGGATAGAGCATCCTGTAAAACTGTAACATGACCTCCGGTGAGGTGTTGGCATCATCTGTGGTGGACGACATGATCGACTGGAGACAAGTGGCGCGTACGTGACAACATACGCGTGACGATAATCACGTGCGCAGAGTCACATACGAGCTGCCTCCATCTGTCGTTCTCAGCGCTTCGTAGCGTGTGGGGAATTCGCATGAATAGATCCTTCAATCTTCCGAGTCGCTACTTCCTCGGTCCGGGCTGACCATTTTTCTGTTGCGTGGGTCGCAGGAGGTCGACGCCGTTATTGAGAGAGACGCGAGCAGGACAGCTTCTCACTGAACGTGTCGTCATGACTTTGCACTGTGTCTTACGCATCCGGTGCGCTACTTGATTGGTATGCAGATATATATTCACTGCCATCTTACTTCCCGACTTCCTCCGTCGAATATAAGTTGGACTTCACTTCATCCGATCCAGTCTTTGTCTCCATCCCTACTATGACTATCGTGCTCACCCCATACTGGTCTGCCGCCGATGGCGCCCAAATGCTCAAGTTAGAAGCACAACGTAAGTCTTGTCCGTAGAGCCTCAGGGACATGGTCTCTTTATCGACCTGACACTATAGCGACGTCCCTGCCCGCAGAGGGTCTTCTTCCCCCTGCGTTCTCTCGGGATATCCACCACCAACGCATTTTGTTGCAACTGCGCTCCAAGACGAGCGACATTGAAAAATACATCTTCCTCTCTCAATTGAACGACACCGATGTGAATGCATTTTACCATCTCTGTCTAGCCAATATGAGTGTTCGTACTGCCCGAGTTAACGACATTTCCTTATGTTATTAATAATTATCCTCATAGGAGATCACACCCCTCATTTACACTCCAACCGTCGGAGATGCCTGCTTGCAATATTCCCAGAATTTCAGGAGGCCCAAAGGCCTTGTACGTAGCGATCTATCAGGATCTTATATTTATACTGAGCACCCAAACAGTTCATCTCCATTAAAGACAGAGGCAAGATTGGAGCTATCCTCCGCAATTGGCCAGCTATAAACGAGGCACGCGTCAGCGTCGTGACAGATGGAAAGTCTATCCCAGCATTCAAACTCAGTAGAGCTGAATGAACTCCATAGGTTCCCGTATCCTTGGTCTGGGTGACCTTGGATTGAATGGAATGCCCATCGCGATCGGCAAACTATCACTTTATGTTGCCGGCGCTGGGTAACTATTCTCTCAAATTGTCTACTGTATTTCTTACACTAACGACACTTCAGCATCCGCCCTTCCTCCACGCTCCCAATCACGCTCGATCTGGGGACTAACAATCAAACCTTCTTAGACGATCCACTTTATTTGGGTCTTCGCCAAAGGCGTGCTTCGGAGTCCGAGTACGATGACTTCATGGAAGAATTCATGACCGAAATATCTCGTGTGTACCCTAAACTCTTGGTCCAATTCGAGGTGGGTACCATACTCACGCCCCGGCGGATTGTTCTCGGATGGATGGTACTGATGCCGAGTATCGCAGGATTTCTCCACAGATCATGCCTTCTCTTTCCTCTCCCGCTTCAGGCACCGTTTCCCCGTATTCAACGACGACATTCAAGGCACGGGTGCAGTTGTATTGGCGGGGTTTCTCTCAGCCGTACGCCTTTCCCCTCTCCAGCCTCGTGAACATCGTATTCTTTTCTATGGGGCCGGTTCCGCTGGCGTTGGAGTTGCTACTCAGTTGCTGAGCTTCTTTACTCTCAATGGCATGAGCGAGGAAGAAGCTCGTAGCCACATCTGGCTCGTCGACTCCAAGGGCCTCATTTACGACGGTCGTGCGAATGTCGCAGAATATAAGAAAGGCAGGTGATCGCGCTAGCTTGGGATAGCATATTCAACTTATGGTTATGTTGTTTGTAATTATCAGCCTTCTCTAGAAAGGACTACTCAGGTCCACCCGTGACAGACCTGCTCGAAATAGTCAGCTATGTGAAGCCCACGGCACTCATGGGGCTCTCGACCATTAAAGGCGCCTTCTCCGAAGCGGTCATCCGCCGTATGGCCTCGCAGACCCCTCGGCCGATCGTTTTCCCTCTTTCGAACCCCGTACAGCTTTCGGAATGCACTTTCTCAGAGGCTCTCCGAGCTAGCGGCGGCAGCGTGCTGTTTGCTTCCGGGTCACCCTTCCCCACAGAGAACTTTGGTGGGAGAAGGTGGGAGCCCGGTCAGGGAAATAATATGTACATCTTCCCGGGTACGTCACACTGTTTTGCGTTGCGCGTGCATTTCAAGCGCCTGACGGTTGCAATGGACTAAGGTCTTGGACTGGGCTCGGTCCTCTGTCGCGCGTCATCCGTGACGGATAGCATGGTCGAAGCATCGGCGATTGGGCTTGCGAACTCGCTCTCCTGGGACGAGCGCGCATTGGAGCTCATCTACCCTCGCATCGAGCGTATCCGCGAGATCAGTGCACACATTGCAGTTCGCGTCATTCGCACTGCACAAGCAGCGGTCAGTTACTAGCCCAGTACTCCTAGACTTTAAATGCCCGCAAAACTGATCCATGATTTCCAGGATGTCGACCGTTCGTCGGACCTCAGGAAACTGACCGACGAAGAACTGCTTGAGTTTGTTCAAAAGAAGATGTGGAATCCTCAGTGAAGGAGGAAGCGCTTATCCGATCACTTGTATCACTATCGTTTTCGAGTTTATAGATCGCTAGGTTCTGAAATGTGGCGTATGTACAATGGGGTATTTGAGTCTAGCTAGGCGCCTGCCAACTTTTTTAGTACGGAAAACTCTTGACGGCCAGTGGCTTTGCACAGGGAATGGAATCGAGAATTGGAGTCCGCTAAGAGGGTCGCTGCGCGATCAAATTCTACGATGCGACCTTCATCGAGGAGCATCACCTACAAGCACCGATTAGTTGGAAGGAAACCTCTGACCACGGACGGCTTACGCGATCATAATCAATGACAGTACGAAGTCGATGTGCAATAGTGAGTATCGTGCTAGAAGCAAATTCACTGGCATCCAGTGTTTTAGTCGCAATTTAAGCCAAAAGAACAAAAAAAAACTCACTGTCGGATAGTTTTGCTGATAAGCTCGTCGGTCGCATAGTCGACACTTGCAGTGGCCTAGACGAACGGTCCTATCAGACCTCGATTTGCTCTTGCATACCAACTCAAACACCTACTTCGTCCATGACCAGCACCCTGGAACGTTTCAGGATTGCTCTGGCCATGCAAAGAAGCTGCTTTTCGCTGAGTTTGCCAACGTGAACTGTGTGAGGGCGGGGATTCTGGAAAACCAATGAAGACCCACCCAGTGGAGAAGTTATCACCACCCTCAGAAACGGGAGAATCAAGGTTGCGGAAGACGTTGGCGTTGATCGTCTCTGGTGTCTCTTCAGGAACGTCCTCAGAGGGTATCAAATGCACACGACGGAGGGCTTCAAACTTTGATAGAGATGTTCAGCGTTTGCCATGAAAGGAGGTTATAACTGTCACTCACAATGTCCGCGTCTTCATACTCATTGAAAACGTCCAAGGTAGACCGCAATGTTCCACTCAAAATCGTGGGGTCCTCTGCACGAAAGGTTTAACGTGCGTTCAATGCGGGTTAAAATGTGATGTACTTACGAGGTATAATCGTGATTTTGCTTCGCAAGTCAGTCAAACCAATCTTTGAGATGTCGACGCCATCGATAACGATCTTTCCTTCCGTCGCCTCCACGAATCGGAAGAACGAGAGCGCGAGTGTACTCTTTCCAGAGCCGGTCCTGCCTAGTATACCAATCTACATTCCACGGAATCAGCAAGAAGCACGCTGGCTGTTTGTCCATAATACTGTTGTACCTTTTCACCAGGTTGTACCTCAAAGTTCAAATGGTGTAGTACGTTGGGAAGTTCAGGCTTGACGCAGAATTTCGTTACTCATATCTGACGAAGAAAGGTAGACGTACAGCATATCGAATGACTAGGTCCTCGCATTTGATGTGACCATTCTCTGGCCAAGACGCGTCAGGCCGGGGCTCTACGAACTCGGGTGGTTCACGTGTGAGCTCGGAGTATTCTTTGACACGCTCAAGGGCAACCTTGTCCGGGGTCAATATATGTCATCAAGAGAAAGATCTGCAATCCTAACCATGGATTGTTCGAGTGCGACGAAGCGTCGCACCAGGAACAAGAGCTACAGCGAACGACATGATCAGTCATAACTGCGGATAGCCTGACTAGAGATTTAACGCACATTGTGGGTTATGCTGGAAGCAAAAGACAGGGCAAACCCAGCCAAGGCTGCAGATATGCTCGGATAAAACACTGCAACTGTACCAGTCAAGCCGACGACAAGACTCGAGAGCAGGTTAAATCGCATTGAAAGCCAGCGATTTACTTTAGAATACCATCAGCAATTCTGGTCGTTTTCTAAGCCTACCAGTACACACCTCCCCACATCCAGTAATAAGGGTTTGCGTTCTGAGCGTAGAGAAAACGTAAATGGGCATCGAATGCAGTCATCGACGAGTCACTCACGGTATCAACACAGCGGATCATGTCACGCAAGAACTTCGACGACGCCCCAAAGGCACGTAAGATCGCAACGCCGGCAATGGTCTCTCCATAGATCGAGTACAATGGCGACCGGGTCACGGAGTCTTCAAATTGCTGGATTAGATGTCAAATTCAAACAAAGCCGTGAAGCCCCTACCAAGACGTCTCATATCCCGTGCTGTCTGACCGTACACCTTGGCCACTGGGGGGGGTCCATCAGTTTGGCTGGCCATCAGGACACCAAGATTCCGCACCGTTATAGTAGAGATAGCTGAGGACCAAAGCCGCAAGAATGAAAGGGAGGCCGCCGACGATGCTAATCGTGATGATGATGGTCGTCGCCGCCAAACCGTAGACAATGCTACGTCCAAAGTTGTCAGACATAGAACTGTCGATTCCTAAAGAAAAACGAATGCGATAAGCGCTCCAGAACATGGAAAACTGTCATACCCTCAAAATCCTTCCCAAATCGGTTCAGAAGACGGCCACGAGACACGGTATCATGGAAGCGAATGTTGGCGAATAGAACAGTTTCCAGCAACCCTGTAATCCGCGTGAGTGAAGAACGAGATTCTCGGGATAATGTTCTCACTCTTGTAGAGGATGGTCGATGCATTGATAGAACCAGTGTCTGCGCAATCCAGTCAGCATTGGAGCATGTCACCGATAAACACGACCTACAGAGAATATAGAATCGGAACACATTCAGGAAGAGCCCTGGAATGACGTATTAATTGGCGAAGGCTCAGGTATCCCTGTACTTACCAAAGATTGTGACCTTTAACTTGTGTCAGAAAACGCTTCAACAGGAGCTGTAAACCTCATACCGCAGCATAGATGGCAATATAATACACTGGCCCGTTGCGCTCGGCTTCGGCAGGATCAGCGCCAGACCACGTCCTAATGAAGGATATCAGCATCGCAAAAGTCACCTCGACCTGCAGGCTCAAACCTACTTTAGCCACCAATTCTCCACAACCGGACTCAATGCTCCGAGTAGAAGGGAAAGGCCAAAGATGATCCAGTATTTGTACCCTCCACAAGCTTTGATATACGTCTCCCAAATATCCCGACCGATATGGCCAACCGCGCGCTTCTCTTCCTCAATCAGTTTGCGTGGGGATTTCTTCTTCTCTGGTTCTGGCTTGCTCTCTTCAGTCGTGAAGGCAGTGGAACTCGTCTCGGAGACCGGTTCAGTCTCTGTTGGGGATATGGCTTCCGTTGTTTCTAACTGCTTTTGGACCTCAACGACAGGAGCCGGTACATCTTTCTCATCCGCTTCGCCTGTGTTGGCGTGCACGAGAGTCGCCATAACAGGCGAAGCAATGAATGAGTCGCGGTCGCCCTGGAATGCTACGCGTCCGTTATCAAGAGCAACGACATAGCTGGCACCAGGGGCACACAGCTGGACATGGTGGGAAACCAAGATGATCGTTCGTCCGCGTACTAGCTCGCCTTTCAAACATTCGTTGTAGAGGTGGTGCGCTGTGTGAGCATCGACCGCGGACAGAACATCGTCGAGAAGCAGGATGGATGCTCGAGAGTACATTGCACGAGCCAGTGAAACTGTAGAAATGCGATCAAAAGTCGAGTGTAGCGGGATACGAGAACGGGCTTACCTCGAGCTTTCTGACCTCCGGACAAGTTAACCTTCAAAAATGTCTAAGCATGCTACATCAGACGATAAAAACAAACCTACACCACGTTCACCAATTTCGGACTCGTCTCCGTCCTCGAGAATAAGAAGATCACTCTCAAGTGCACATGCTTTGAGGGTCTTCTTGTATCGCTCTTCATCGCAGGGAAGGTTGAAAAGGATGTTGTCTTCAGGTAAATTAGCATTGAGCCCGATCAATATGTGATGCCTTAAGTTACCTTTGATGGAGGCATTCCGAAGCCATGCGGTCTGAGGATGTGATGTTAGAAGTTTCTCCTGTGAAAAGGGACATAACCTACCTGAGGAACATACGCACAGACACCATCGACGACCCAGTCTTCAGGGGAGGCTAGCTTTTCCGAGAAACCTGCCAGGACATCAGGCGGAGACCTGGGGCATACAACTTGACCAGCTAGAACATCTGCTTCGCCAAGAAGTGCTGGACGAGTGATACGTCAGAGACACTCGATGGCAAACTTTGTAGTGCCGCGTACCCAATAACAACAGCGTCTTTCCACTTCCAAGTTTCCCGCATACTAAAGACAACTCGCCTTCAGGGAAAGACAAAGCAAGATCAAGTAATACAAATTTAGCCCTAGGAGTACCCGCAGTGGATGGTGTCGCGCTGCCACTTTGGTGAAGGCGATCCTGGGGCCAAGTGATTGTCGCGTTTTGGAGTGCGATTTGCTGGGACTGCATGTCCAGGGGAGGAACCGGTTTGACCTCCGCACCATGAAGATATTTTTCAATACGGCGAAGAGAGACGAACCCCTGAGAAGATTCTTGCTCAGATGAGTGGGCTGTGGGGCGTCTTTTCATCTCACCTGGAGCATGTTGATGAATGTTTCTGGAAGGGCATTCAATGCAAACTTCATCTCGTTGAAGACTTGACGAATTATCAGAGATTTGAGATATATGCAGGAATCATTGCTCACCAAGAATCTAATACCAACAGCAATCAGTCAGTTCGTGGTTACATAATGCAAACTGACTTACAGAAGTAAATGCAGTCGAAGGAGTTAGTGTCTGCCCACGAACAACTGCGAAATGCCAGAACGAGACTATGGTGACTATAATTGGCGAGCCATCCCTGTGGCACAGGTGTCAGAATTGGCTTCGAGGCAAAACGAGAGGATGATACCAGAGCACGTTGAATAACAGTTCGATCATGTAACTCAATTTTTGATATTTGAGCTCTCTCTCTCGAACTTTTAATACCCTTCTCTCGAAACTGCGTTCCCAAGCCATGAACTAGTGCGAATGTTAGTTTCACGCATCATCGTGAATAGAGGCTTTGTCACCTTGAGCATACGGATCGCACCCAGGATCTGAGTTTCTGGCATCACGAAAGGAACACGCTTGTGGATTCAGTAACCCCACGTACCTCGTTCATTAAAGCCACGCGCTCGTCACGCGTTTTCATCAAGTTCTCTTGGGCGTTGACTACAACCTTGCCCCCGTAATGGTTCAAAGGCAAAAACAAGCAGATTACCGCAAGCCCAACGAAACACGACACGCCAAGTAGATCGTAAAGGAACCAGGTGCCGATGACAATTTCGATTGGTGAATCTATGCGGGCGCGTTAGTGACAAAACAAGCGTCCAGTAATAACAAGAATAGGTCCGTACCAACCAACGCGAACATGTGCCACGAGAAGTCACTGACGCGATCGACGTCTGTCGTCATAAGCGTCATGATCTGTGCCTTGCTCGAAAACTCATCTTCATCTGCGTTGCTCTCTTTGTCTTTGTGCTTGTCGCCATCCTTGGACGTGTCCGCAGCACCGGAGGAAGAAGCGACGTCCTTGCGCACAAGAGTCTTGCCGAATAGAGTTGTGTTCAATTGGATCCTCAGACGAACCTGGACGGTGGTCGTGGCAATAGACCAGAGTTGCCCAGTAGCTTGACATGATTGTCAGTGATCAACAAGCATCGTAGGCTCATAAATGTCTTACCAATGTCGACGAACGCAGTTGAAAATACCATGCCCGCAAGATAGAACCAGCCCCAGCTGCGGTCCTCTCGGTTAGGGTCCGACTCTAGGTACATAACCACTTGTCTCAGGAACAACGGTGGTACGTAGAACAGGCAAGCCGAGACAGCAGCCAATAAAACCAATGCGGTGAGGGGCAGAGAGTTGACTCTGAGAAGCCTATATGCGAGTTCCCAGCCGGACCCTACACGGGGGCGCCACCAACGGAAGCCCCATTTGACGGTGCGTATGGTGCGTCGCATGGAAGCGTATAGGTGGGTACCTCGCATGCTGGCCGGAACGACCGGCAAGTCACCAATTTCGAGAGAGTCTGAAGTATGGCCAAGCATAACCACCTTGGTGGTGTAGTTAAATAGCAAATAACCCCATACGGAAGCTCCGACAACACCACAGACGTTGTTTTCGTCACGATTCGTTGCAGTTTTGATAATCTTGTCAGAGTAGAGGGTCTCGGATGGGTAGTGCAAGGGCGGACCCATGGGAATGATGAACACGATGACAGTGACAATGAAATAGAGGATAATAACTGTATACCGAATTCCAAGCAATGCGGAGAAACTCTGGAGCATGGACAGGCCGATAGGACGAGAGGTTGGCAAGATAGCGGCAGCGAAGAGGAGTGTCGTAGGCACAAAAGTCAACACCGCGAGGTGAATGAGTGACTGGGAATGAGGTTTGACTGCATTCTGATGGACAGCGCGAGCGGCGAGCGCAGTGAGATAAAAGGCATACGCGACGTGCAGGGCATAGGTCAAGTTGCTATCGCCCTCTCCGGCGGAAAAGGTCCATCCTAGACTTGTAGACTGGAGAACGAGGACCGCCGCAAGGAGCACGGAAAGCAACAGTTTCCAGAGGCGAACCTACGACATGGGAGGATAAGTAGGAAAGACAAGGCAAGTCGTGTGTACCTGCCTTATTCCAGAAAGCTACTTCGTCGATTGGATAGCCATCCACGACGTCTTCTGGACGCGTCACGTCAAAAGGATCGCGAAGCAGGGACTCGTCCTGTTCACCAGAGGTGGGAAGTTGAATTTTTGGATGTTGGGACCGCGTAAGATACAAGACGAGAAGGCTGCCAAGACCGGAAGCCGCTAGAATGGTAGCAATCGGCAGCTGGTACTGAGGCATATCAGGATGACCAGAGTACTGGCACTGGAACGCGCCTGAGAACTGTCCGATCGAAGTTCGAACCCGTCAACAAAATATAAGAAATTACGAAGATGACTGGACCCCGGAACCGAGTACCGCACGCCAAGTCCGACTCGTCACACCATCCATCATTCCGAACCCATCGCATTGCTCTAAGTATAGGTCGACCCCCTCGTCGTGTGCAGTCGAACCCGAACCAGTGAGTCCTAAAAGGCGTCACAGTAACTCACAGAAATGATAGAGATACATGCCGCGCTGCTCAGTGGCAGTTGTTGCTCAAGAAAATTCCACACCGCCAATGTAGCCTGTAAATGGCCAACTTGCGAGTTTCTCTACTAGTGTGGAAAGACTCTTATTTTCTACTCAAATTGTCTACGCCGCACAAGCTCCACCGAAATGAAAATGTAACTGGGCCAGCGGTTCTCTTGCCTGTACTACAAATTTGGTTTAAAAAGCGACTCGATGGATGTACGAACCTGACACAGCGTCTTCGCTCCGAGCTTACCTAGTGTGGATCTTTGTCGAGGGCCGCCAAGTTCCTCCTATCCCATATTTGGATTGACGGCATCGAGGCGAGAAGAATCCCCAATCACACTATAGATTGATGCCATTGCTTTCTGTAGGGCAGTTTTCAGAGCGGGATGCCAGGATTAGGGAGTATTCGACGGGGGGACCCTTGATCGTAGTGTCCCACTAGCGGGCTTACTTAACCGGCCTGACAGATATCCATGATATCCGTGATCGATGAATCGATGACTTTTCAGAAGAGGTGACGACCACCAGCTCGGACGAGCTTCATTGAAGTATCCCAATGAAAGCGAAGAAATCGTTGGTCCGATGAAACTCATCGGTCAATATGGTCTCATACAACTCCCCGGCTTCGTTCTCCGCGTAGTACTCCACAACGTAGTCACCCGTGTACGGACTTTGGGAGGCGAGTCGTGCTTTGCGGTTGCCCTTACTGAAGGAGAGACTCCAGGGAAGATCGGTCTATTCCAGGCGAGCTATTGGCCCAAGATTGAGAGGGTGTGCACCGTTTGTCCCGCATAACGTTCAACATGCCGCATGAAACTACCGGTCTGGACTGGTCCGTCCGCGCCTGGGCTCGACTCGCATGGAACTCTCATTTCTTGTCATCTTCCATATCTCATTGTCTCATTCGCATCAGTCGATCGACAATTGGTTTTGAAAGTTGTGGACTCTGGGGTGACGATGATATAGATATATTCATCGTCGTAAGGTACACCGTCAAGCGGAAATACATGGCTGCAATCGATTTGCACCAGCCTAGACTGCGGGTGAGGAATTCATTAACCCTGAAACCAAGCTGTACTCACCGAAGGATCCCACACGGACAACTGCCCCCGCGTTAGGGGGCGAAGATGAGGGCGAAAAGTAAACCCCTGAAGATAACAGTGGGGTAAGAGCCAAAATACATATCCCATGTTGGCAAAGACAAGGCCTGGGTTGGTAATCGGATGACCGGTTCTTTCAAGCTGCCGCCGGCACTTGTGGTCAGAGGTTAAGTGGAGCCCAGAGCCCGCTTACTGCCTTCCTTCCGGATCAGTTTGGAGCGGGGTTCAAGTTTCCTAACGAGCGGGCTGAACTTTCCAATCTCGTGCTGCGGTGGACTGGCGATCTCCTTGCCTAGATAACAGTGAACAGTTATACAGCCGCCGTATTCCCAAACGGACGATAAGGGTGACAGTGATATAAACGCTTAGCTGCTAATTAGCACCTCGCTGTAGTGACATCGGATCACAGCCACCAGCATGTTTTTCGGGTCATCTGGCTACTGCAAATTTAATTTGAGAACAGACATCATGCATCAATGCATCAATCATCTCGTGCGACTGTGCTAACTGGTTGGCACGAGTTGCCGCTTAACGTTCACGTTCAACCCTCGCAGATCTCAGACCACGCGGTGACGGGGTCCAGGCCTGTTCTCGCAACGACAGGCGCTCAATTCAAGTATCCATTACTATACTTATACAATGATGACTTCCACACGCATTCGCGAAGGTGGCGGTCAGTATTCGAACCCACTTCCCTTAACAACAGTGTAGGTCAACTGACGAAGTGTTTCGGACGCACGCCACGTTTCGGTGGGCAATCAACCTGCCACCACAGCTCCGAAGCGTGGACGCATTTCCCAGTATTTTTGCACTGTCAGCGTCCCGTGACAGTGAACCGCACCTCTGCCACAGCACGTATCACTGTTCATCCCCGCGGTTACTTTTTTTGGCCGCTTGCTGGTTACCATCTGGAGCGGTCCGCTGACACCTTTAGTGCACATGCCCTTGCACAATTGGTTTGCCATGTAAGTGAGCCCACCAATGCAGGACACATGACACTATCAATGATACTGGTCTGTCTCCAGGTGTCAGCTGATGGGGGCGTCGCCACAAACACGAGGCCTTCACAGAACGCCACCCCAATGGCATTGGTGAGTTTGATGGGTCAAATTAAGCGAAAGTATATTTCACAAATTGTGCCCGGGATAACCTATGTATACCTACTAAGGACAGCCCTGCCGATTGGAACGCACGATGCCAAACTATCTATGCAAAGATAATAAACAAACCGGGGTTTTGCGACAGAATACCATGTCGGGTAACGTCCAAACGCTATTACTTGGTATGGCCACATCGCCGCAGAGTCAACCAATAATGTTTTCTCCGATACGTTACCATGTCGTGCTCTTGAGCCGAACACGGTAGGCTCCCTTCGAAGTCGCGTTCCATGCGGTTCTCAGAACACTTGATTCCTACCGGCATCACATGTACCGCAGAGAGCGCGGCGTCCCGCACCAGATCACGAAATAAATGACGGACTCACGGCGACTCACAGCTCTTGTTGCTCGTGTCTTCTTTCCGTGAGTAATACTCCGAACTCTTGTCACCTTTCCACCCACTCCCGGAACAGCTGCCAACCGGTGGTCAGGGCACTCGTTAATCTCCATTCGGACGACGTAACACCTGTCTCCCCCCACATTGATATTAGGGTTGTTCTGGTGAACAACATGTGGCCTGCTGTGACTATGTCGTGCCCAGCACATTCCATTTATCTCACTGATAGTACCATAGAGTAACGCTCGGCTAGCACTGTGTAACCGAGCGGCTAGGTAGGATCACATGATGCATACTACCAACACAGAGTTAGCCAAATAAAATCTCATCTCTACGCAAACACAGACACACTACGTACTTTTCAGACTAGTACCACCAACTCGATGCTGTATCTGACACATCTCGTTCCCTGCGCCTACTTCTAGCCCTCGGCAACTCGATTGTTATCCTCCAATCTCATGGTCCGGCAGCTTCCTTCAACTAACCATTGGAAGGTTTGTCGGTCGAATGTTCAGTTTCTCATATCACAGCACCGGCGTTCTCGTCATGCCTGCGACGTGGACGTTCTATGTTAAAGCCTCGTCCATTCGAGCGGTAGCGGGCTTCGCTCGTGACTCCCAACGTAGACCCTCAAGGACTACGGAATCGTCTCACACTGCCCGATCAAAATCAGATCAAATCTCCATCAGGTACGTTGGGCGGAACATCCAAGAAGCAACCAATATTGTGTCAACACATCCGGCCGCAGTCCATTAGGAAGAACCCCAGATGCGGCTCCATGCATTATTCGAAGCGGTCGAGCTGACTAAGTAGCTGCTCGACTGCAGCGCCGCTGCAAGGTTACCTTGGCTGATTCGATCGATCCGTTCGCTCGATGGTCACCATCACCATCAATCTTGGGTGGTCCATGTGCATTCGTCAATATAGTTCTCTCACCCGGATCGCGGGGGCCGTGCTGAAGGGCCCGGGGCCCGCCTAGAAGCCCGGTGAGTGCTCAAACCAGACTAGAGTCGGCTTTCCTTGGCCAGTACTCGACTCTAACCGCTGAAGGTTGATAATCGATCGTGTTTGGGCCAAACATGGTGCGTTGTAGCTCCGTTCATCCTAACTAGACCATTACAGGGGTAAGAGTTATCCCATTTGGACAATTTGAATTGTTGGCCGCCATCTGACCGCCTTTACGGATCCAAGCTAGCGCGGAAAGATAAGAACATGTATGTCAAGAAGAATATTATCAGAATCGTGTTCATCAAGTACTGCGACAGGTTTACGATCGTTCTTTGCGCGAAGCACATCCAGTTGTGATTTCAATATCATCAGATCATCGACCCATCCACCCCTGATGGTTTAACTATGATTTATCGCCGAGAGTAGAGTAAATGGAGTAACTCACACCGTCGACGAGCATGAGCTCTCCACAGACGTATTGACTCGCGCTACTCGCGAGAAAAACGACGGGACCCGCAAAATCTTTGGGGTCACCCCACCTCCCGGCCGGAATTCGCTCCGAGATTTGCCTGAACCGCGTTTCGTCCGCCAAGAGCCGCTCGTTCCTAAGAAGGGAACCATTTAGCAGAAAGGTAATCAAGTTGCCCCGTGTCCAAAAGATAAGAATGTTTTCTGGTTGTTTGACACCAAGAGCCCCATCGACGGGAATGGTGGGACGGGACGATACCCACCCACGTCTGCTCTAAAAACCGAGATATCAAAGATAGCTCACATGTCTGTGGTAATGTAGCCTGGGCATATACCATTAACCTGGACGTTGTGTTGGCTCCATTCATTGCTGAGAGCTTTGGTCAGCTGCCCGAGTGCTCCTTTTGCAGAGGCGTACGCAGGGACTGTGAGACCGCCTTGAAAGGTCATGAGGGAACAAAAGTTAATTATCTTTCCTCTCCGCAGAGGGACCATGTGGCGACCAGCTGCCTGTGAAAGCAGCCAGGCTGATTTAAGGTTGACGTTCAGAACCTAGGAAGCCGATGGGCGAAACAGGGTCAGAGAGAGGTGGACCAAACGAGAGGTGGAAAAACGAGATTAAACACGGAACCAATGTAAAGAGATAACACACATCGTCCCAGTCTTTCTCTGAGAAACTGACGCTTGGTGATCTCCGCTGTATGCCAGCGCAGTTTACGAGGACGTGTATATTTCCACCCATGACTTCGAGCGCCTTTGGGAAGAGTTCTCGGACCGCGTCCAGGTCAGCTAGGTTGCAATAGACGATCTGCGCGTTCCCTCCGAGAGCGCGTATGGCAAGTGCGGTAGCCGTGTTCGGTTCACTGCCCAAAGGGGGTTCTCTCTGGACAAGACAAATAGAAGCACCTGCTTGGGCCAATGCTATGGCGCATGCAGCACCTATGCCTAGATTAATAAATTTGAGGGCGGCATCATTGATTCAGGGAACGTATGGCATTGCATAAATGGAGACGAAGAAACGGGTCACTGGTCATTTATGCAGAATCAAGTGAGCAATAAGTACGTTACCCCTAGTAGCACCGGTGATGAGGACGTGCTGGCCGGACAGGTCGAACAGCCTGGGCGACGGAAGGGCTGGTGTGGGATCCATGAGGTAGGGTGAATGTCGCACCCAGAAGGCGTGCTTAAATTCACTAGAGCAGGAGTGCTTCCCTGCACAACTGGTGTCAGTCTGATCTACCCTGCTGATCGGCAGAAGGACCGGTGTTCCGGTCGGGGAAATATTTCTTCAACGTCCATTTTATAACGAAAATAACAATAAAATGCAGGAAGTGTCGTGAATCTGACCTCGGCAGAGTCCGCAAAAGGCACGTATCCAAATCAGGGTATAATAAAATTGAGGAATAGAATCGGGAGTTTGCGTCTGACGGAAGCATGATGAGGTGTCACAAAATGTGACAGGTTTATGTCATCATGCGTTGGTACAGTTCGGATGACGGTCCGGCCAAATCTAAGGTATGCCCCGTTTGAGCAGGCATCTTTCGTGCCGGTGACTCTCCTCACGAGATCGCTACTTCTTCAAACCCTATAAGACTATCTGAATGGTTTTAATTCACCATCTTCATCCCCCTTCTTTTTTTTTCAATGGCCCCTGCACAAGTCCACACTCAGCGCGCTGCTGTCCTATATGGCCCCAAGGACCTTCGTATCGAGGAGCGTCCTATCTGGCCGCCGCAGTATAACCATGCCCAGGTTGCTGTAAGAGCAACGGGTCTCTGTGGAAGCGACCGTGCGTATCGTCCGTTCCAGCGCAAACATCCTTGCTCATCACATGTCTCCTCAGTCCACTACTACCTTGAAGGGCGGAATGGTGACTTTGCCATCCAAGCCCCGCTCGTCCTCGGCCATGAGTCCGCGGGCGTGATCGTCTCGGTTGGTCCTGGAGTAAAAGGTCTCGTGCCGGGTCAGCGCGTTGCAATCGAGGCAGGCGTCATGTGCCAACACTGCAATTACTGCGAGTCTGGACGTTACAACCTCTGCAAAGGCATGCGCTTTGCCAGCAGTGCCAAGACCTTCCCCCATCTCGACGGGACGCTACAAGATCGCATGAATCATCCCGCACACGTCCTTCATCCGTAAGTCGTTGACATATGTCCACCGTTCGGCCCCTCTAACCCCCCGTCAGTCTACCCGATAACTGTAGTTTCGAGGAAGCCGCATTAGCGGAGCCTCTTTCCGTCCTGATACACGCCAGCAGACGTGCAGGTCTCCGTAAAGGCCAGCGCATTCTCGTCTTTGGTGTTGGAACTATCGGCATCCTCGCATGTGCCCTCGCAAAATCATATGGCGCTTCCCGGGTAATGGCTATCGACATCAACCAGCAACGGTTAGATTTTGCCAAGGCCAACGGCTTCGCTTCCCAAACACATTGCTTGTCCATTGCCCACAAATCTAAAACGTATGAGGAGCAATTGCGAACCGCCAGAGAAAACGTGTCGCAAGCGTTGGCGACCTTTGAAGTCTCCGATGGCTTTGACATCGTGTTCGAGTGCACTGGCGCCGAACCGTGTATTCAAATGTCAATATATGTAAGCATGATAGTCCTTGATCGGGGTGGGGTGGAACGCTTACTTGGGATGTTAAACAGGCTGCCATTACTGGTGGCAAAGTCATGCTCGTTGGGATGGGTACTCGAAATGTTATGTTACCCCTGTCAGCGGCTGCTTTGCGTGAAGTCGACATCCAGGGATCCTTCCGTTATGCCAATACTTACACCGATGCCCTTTCTCTCCTTGCTTCTGGAGAGCTACAGGGCATCGACAAGTTGGTAACCCACCGCCTGAACCTGGAGGACACACCACGCGCTTTCGAGCTATTAGCTCGCGGAAAAGACGAGGACGGAAACATGGTTATCAAGGTCATGATCAACTCGTGATGATACGATCTCTGAAAATACCCCCCATCTCGGAGTTTCTGCTAGATCTTGCATTCCAGCATCTCTTAAGTTACAGCAGCACATCTTTATATTGGCTTGACCTGGCGTTCAAGCAACATGTAACTCAATTCATGTACAATTTTGCAATCATTGATAATGCGCTGCCCTCGCCATTATCCCAGCGTGTAATCCGAGGGACGTATCTTGCTCGAGTGAGGTCACCGATCACAGGTATAGCTTGTAGACAGCAGGACACGTGTGCTAACATGTCATCCCCAAGGGGAGGGAAAGTACGTTTAGCTAAAGCGGTCGTACCTGTGAATCAGTTGTGTGGAAACGGCTCCCAACACGTTCCGACGTGTGAATGGATCTTGTACAGACTAAGCATCATCTTCTCCCGCGAAGATTAGGGACGACAAATATCTTGAAGGATTCCAGCTGGAGGGACAATTTAGGAATTGGATCAGTTCTAAACCTACCGAGGGGTACAATCTGGTGCGACCGTCGGACTTCCGACGGCTTCTGAATTGAAAAACCTGAAGACTCACGGGGGCAGCTGTCGATAGGGTGTTCACCAAAGTAGTTATCTTTGTTTCCCCCCCAGACAACGGAGACACGAACCATCGGGGGCTGTTTCGGGTTCGATGTACGCATTTTCGCGGACCAATCTCGGTGGGCCCAGTGTAACTACTGCGTCAGTTATGGTTCGGCTGGTGTATAGGAATGAATGCGAATGCCGCTCCTGTTGTGCCGCCGCCGCCACAAGAAGTTGGTTGTGGTCTATAGTGAGCGTCGTCATGTATCAGCCGAGGATCAAGCTTTCATGTTTCGGACCTGCGTCAGTCGGGATCAGAAAACTTCATCACTGCGACAGCACTCGGTGTGGATACGTAGCATCGTTGTGATTTGAAAAACAGCGCGGCCCAATTCGATTGAGTGGATCTAGTGACTTTGTCATCGGGCAAACGCCGTGGGCGCCCTCACTTGTGATGATCTCTGCAGAGCGGCCCTAGTACTAGGAACCCGTGTCCCTTGTTATCTGTCTATCTAAGCGCTACGAGGGGGAAGGTTGTCTTGTTGTCCGTCGGTCTGACAACGTGCACGACGAACGTTCGATAATCGCTGGCACCCCCAGGTGACAGGCTTAAGAAACGGCGGCGTCCTCAGTGCCAAGGCAAAGTGTTGTCTTCCTGAACCCATCTGGTATTCCGAGTTCCAAAACCTTGCGCCACTATCGCCTGATCGAGTCTCGACTTTGTGACGGTTCCTGGTACGTCAGTCAGTGACTCGACAAGGGTGGTCCGCCGATTCCCGTCGACTCTTCAGTAGCCTGGACGGTCCAGGTAAGTAACATAGTGACCAGAACACTGGCACTTCGCCGCGTCACATCAGATTGCCGTCTGTTCGGAGAACAACAGGAAGGTTGACGAATTGGTAAACAATAATCAATAAGAAAATTTTTTGAGGGACGTTCCATGATTGTGCGGCGGACATCCCCGGTGAAGACGTTTCAGTTCTGCTACTGATAGCGAGATACTGTCATTTTATTGTACATACCTCTTATCCAAACTGCTCGTGTAGCAACCCTGTCAGAACTCCACAATTTCCATCGCTCTACAGACTTGAAATTTTACGGGAATGGGTCAGATAAGGGATAATGAATCAATGGTAGCTTATAAGATGGTGTTTGTACCTCGATCACCGCATATCTCAAAATGACCGGTCCGGGCCACTCAGATCCGAAGGATCACGTTTATGAATTGAAGAGATGAAATCTAGAGGTCATGTGTTGATTTACAGATTCTCCGTGCCAAGTACAAAAGAAAAAAACTTGCGAGTGAGGCTATCGAATCGATTCCTGAGGGTCGGTTAGGAGAGATTATCACACGCGAGCGTGCCTGTGACAAGTTTTAATCTCCTCTTCGGCGCATCGCCCGGCTTCAGCCTTGGAGCCGCTCATGCCGCTGGTCTTCTGAGATTGGAGTCTGACATTTGAAGCCCCGCTCCCACTCCGACATTCCTCTCGAGTCTCGACCAACTCTCGGCAGTACCGCGGCACTGTATTGATCAGCATGACAAATGTGTGACATACTTAAAAGTCTAGACTCTTGTTAGTTGTCTATGCTGTACATACTGAATTACTGTAAACTAAACAAGCAACGAATCCGTTTTGTGATCCTGCTTCGCTGAGATGGCTTATCAAACGCACCGCGCACAGTTCATCCACAAAGACTCTGAGAACACTCATCGCGAACTTACGCATGGCATGATGAGCATCCTCTAAGATCCCTTGTTTGCAGTATCCACTCTCGGCAGTGACTAGGCATTGGATCGAAAATGGGCTGGTCAAGCAGACTTGGTGGAAAGTCGACCTGGCGGTTGTGAAGAAGCTTATCTGACCTCGGCCTCGCCAGTACTTAAGCAAACCCACATGTTCCATATATTGTCATCCTTTTCTTGCGCGCGCCCATCACACAGAAAACAGCCGGTCAATCGCCTCAGCCCTGTTCTCGCTCGTGCTTCGACCTCCTTATTAATGTGTAGGATTGAATAAAAGTGAAATGATGCAAATTACTTATCTGATCCAGAAACAAAGTGCCCCTCCTTCCACACCCAAGCCCATCATCGTCTGCATGCTCTCAGGGTGTGGTGCCCTACTCTCCTTCGGTGGTGCGGCCAGCTTTCGACATACGTCCATGGGATAGAACAGGTACTCTGCCTGAGGAAGCCCAGGGTATTTGTCGAGGGTCCTGCACCACCCGCGTCAGCATCGCAGGTCAGCGATGTAATGATGACACTCGTTCCAATTCACTCCTTCAAGTCAGACGTGGCCGACGTCGGACCGATAATCTTCCACAACACTTTGGAAGCATTGATCGTACTGCTCTTGGGAAGCAAGGTTGGTGCTGGAATCATATACGATATCCGTATCCGAGGTTTGAACAGTCAAATCTATGTTGTTCCTCGTGAATTCCCCGTATCTAGAAGTCATTGAATGCGAGCGCACCAATAGTCTCGGTCCTTTGTCCTCTTCATCCGACAGCACAAATCGATACGTTGCATGAGCCTGAACTTGCTCTAGCATGTCATGCAACACAAATGCACTCATCGGGAATCTTAGGGACTCTAATCGCAAGTTCAGTTCTCATCGCCCAGTTTAGCACAAGACCACTCACTGTGACGTCGCACTGATTGGCCGAATAGCGTACTTGAACAGCCGATACATCCGTGAAACCGAGCCGTCCTCCTGTCTCCGGTCATGCTGTCTGCCCAAGATAGCACCACATAGACACCACGCCAGGCGAGTCTTTCCACTGCGCTAAAACCGGGGCTTTTGTTAATCAAATGGGATCTGAAGGTCGAGAATAAATAGTAATGTGGACAACATGGGATGTGCCCTCTTGTGTAGCCCCCAACACACTGTCCTTCGTAAAGAGGGTTGTTTAAGAGAAGCAAGATTACTCTTGGACGTGGATGTATCAACCATATCCGCACCGCATCACCTCGAAACCAACCAGGGCTTCGAGGAGCGAAATTGCGTACGTCGGTGGAAGCACGACGATGGTCTTCTTAAGCGTCCGTGATAAATGCTCACAAATATGCAGAGAAAG
>JBBPNY010000261.1:0-26811 GCA_038091165.1 Rubroboletus pulcherrimus
TGGGTCTCAGCACAGCTGGGTGGGCCAGAGTGCTCGAGCCTGCACTCCGGAGTCTCGGCGACACCTACCGCGTCGTAGCCGTGTCCACCACAAACGAGACATCCGCCCGAGCATCTGCGCAGCGCCTCTCCGAGGAGACAAAATACCCCGTCAAGGCGTACTACGGCGATACCGCTCAGATCGCCAACGATCCCGACGTCCAGTTCGTCGTCGTGGCTGTCAAAGCGCCGGAACACAAGAAGGCGCTGTTGCCTGTCATCCACGCCAAGAAACCCTTCTTTATCGAGTGGCCTGCGGGGAGGAATCTTCAAGAGACCCAAGAGCTCGCTGAGGCGGCACGTCAGAACGGTGTCCGAAGCATAGTCGGCCTCCAAGGCAGACAATCTCCCGTACTGAGCAAGGTGACGCGTCTGCAAAACGTGGAAATTCGCTTGCCTAACCAACGCTACAGGCTAAAGAACTCATCGCGTCTGGAAAGATAGGAAAAGTGTTGTCTTGCAGCGTCGTACGTATACCCTTGGTAGCAAAGTGCCCTTGGCTGATACCTCGGTAGATCGCAGCCACCCACCAAGAGCTCCTCACCTGGGGACCGCTCGTGAGACGATCCATCGCTTACACGACAGATAATGCATCAGGTAATACAAAAACGTTGGCGTCGCAATGACGAGAGTAATATTCCTCATGCACTTCCGTAGGTGGTTCTTTGCTGGATGTCGGGCTCGGTCATCATCTCGACACCTTGCTCCATGTCCTCGGAAGCGAGTTTACGTCCGTCTCTGCCACCACCGCGACCTTGTATCCCACCGTCACCCTCACAAAAGCCGACGGAACGCCAACGGACGAGACGGTGACTTCCAATGTTCCAGACCACATCGCGCTCCAGGGTACCCTCGCCAATGGGGCCTTTGTCAGCGTGTCCTTCCGTGGCGGATACAAGTCGACGCCGGGGCGCCACCGGCTGCTCTGGGTCATTGATGGCGACGCCGGGGCTATCCGCGTGGAAGGCGCGGGGCCGGGTGGTGCATTTGTTCAGATCCATCCGCCGAAGCTGTATCTCGATGGAGACGAGATCAAGGTCGACTCGAACAATTATCTGCCACATATGCTCGCGACGCAGTTTGCTGAATTTGCCAAAGGGGAGGAGGGAGCATATGTAACATTGGACGACGCTGTGAAAACACGTAGACTGTTAGACGCTATTGCAAGGAGCGGGCAGAGATCTGGAATTGATCTCTAAAACGTCAGAACATGTGTATATTGCTGTACAGCGCCGAGCCTTGAGCAGAATTAGAACGTGATGTACCTGATTGAGCGGTTTGTTCTACGCCTCCGAAAGTAACACTAGGGCTCTAGATATGGATACAAATCATACATCCGTCATTTCTGTCATAAGAGAGACGATGACGGGGAGACGAGGTCCCTTGTACTCTTCTCCAACAACCACAGGTTGCATACTCGACGCCACTTTGCTGACGATGCTAGCCCCCGTGTCATCAAATTTGAACCGCTGCGTCAGCGTGAAGAGGATGATCTTGAATTGCAAGATGGCTGAAAGGATCAAAAAAAGGATCACGCATCGTAAGGGGTCAAAACCCAGAAAAAGCCGCGACGTCCACCTACCGAACCGATATCCAATACAGTTCCGAGGACCATCGCTGAAG
The DNA here is from genome assembly GCA_038091165.1 of Rubroboletus pulcherrimus. Taxonomy (NCBI): domain Eukaryota; kingdom Fungi; phylum Basidiomycota; class Agaricomycetes; order Boletales; family Boletaceae; genus Rubroboletus; species Rubroboletus pulcherrimus. The sequence continues at coordinate 1,662 of JBBPNY010000261.1, forward strand.
GTGAGCATACGCGACCAACCGGTTGTACACAGATCTTGTCTCGGAAGCGCCTCCATCCATCGTTCAGGCCTGAAATTGGCTCCGTCGTCCCAGACGGAATCCATGCGGTTCATAGTGTGGATGGGGATAATCACGGTCTATGTAGGGGTGTCAAGGTGTGTTGCACGAATGAGGTATATCGTCACGTACTTGTCCGGCGGAGATAGGAATAGAAGCGATGTCTTTGCCATCTTTCCCGGTGATCGGGTGGCGAAGGGGTAGCCTGTCGTCTTTGACGGCAACACGTTCCATCAATGGTGCAGCTGGGTGCAAACGAAGACTGGATGGGAAAGAAACATGCGTAAGGCGGGACAAAAAAGGCATGATCAGTATGAAACACTTACACCTCACGCGTGACGGCGTCCAAGTACGGCAACTGTGTCTGTAGATCATCATACGATGGGGAACCGGGGTAGGCCATCACTTCCTCTCGCAGCCGAGACTGGATATCGGGGTGACGGGCGAGTTCCCAGATCGCGTACGCGAGGGACTGAGCGGTAGTTTCCGAGCCTGCCATACTTTCAAGTACAACGTCAGCATGCAGAAAAGGATTCAGGATAAAAGAGGGGGCCATTACATGAACATGCTGATCTGTTATATATCATGGGATATGAGAAAGAAGAGTGCGTCGAATCGAAAGAGGCGACTGACATGGTCCATCAGTTCCTCAGTACTTATGGAACCCGAGCTATGTGCAGAAGCTGTAGGAACAATCAGCGGATGCTGGACAGTGCTGGAGATAGGAACGTACTCAGCCGACTCAGTAAATCATTGCCGTTAGTGCCTTGGTCTATCACCTGGTTTCGTCGAAGAAGCTCTTTTGCAACCCCCTGATGGATGGTCTTGCGCACATCCCCTTGCAGACGAAGTGCTTTCAAAGGAATGTGGTTTAACAATGGAAAACGACGAAGCATCACCAGCACCTGGAATGAAGGTATGAAGGTATGCATGAGCCCGGAAGGACACTTGAGCATGTTGAACGAACTGACATAAAATCCAGTCGTAGAGATCCCCATGGACGCCATCGATCGCCAAGCACCAAGGATCCTCCGTGCATCGTCACTGCGCCCACCTTGAAAATCGTGTCCAAACCCAAGACGACCGATGGCCTCTAGGCTGTGACAGAACCCTCAAAACGACGTAGTCCAATCAGCCAATCGCCCGCTTACGTTGCCTGGTTGACCCAGTCCACAATACTAATCTCGCACTGTCCATCGCGCCCCAAGATGTGCACCTTGAGATTATCAGCGAGCTGAGGAAAAGACAAAATGAGAAAAACCGGATGTGAGGAACGAAAGGCCCTTCAAGACAGGACTATAATACTTTCTCAGCGGCAATATACACGTCGGGTGTGCCTGTGCGCAATGCTTCGGGACCGAGTGACAGCGCGACAAGCGCACGCATCCGCTTATGCTCCGATTCCCCTTCGACCCACCCAAGCGATTTTCCCAGAAGTCTCGCAATACGGGAACGTACCACCTCGCTGTGGGCTAATGCCATGCACACCCATTCATCAGGCGGTCGCCACATCAAGGTTGCTCGTACTCACGATAATCATACACACGTTTCTGCATGATGTGCGTCGCTGCCAACGGATCGCCGACCACGAGCTATGCCAGTTCAAAGTTACAAAATCAGCCCTTCCAAAATGAAATACGGATCAGAGTATCGCTTACGATGTCGGAATTGAACAATGCTCCTCGGATCTTGAACACCCGGGCGTGTAGCTCGTCCATCCACGCCGCAAATGCAGCGCCCACCGACTTCTCAGCGATGGTGCGCTGGTGGCCCCAGAAGAACGAGTGACCCCGCTGGAAAGAAGAAGGGCGGTGAACCAAACCTGATGCACGTAAACGTTGGTCCAGGACGTACAGGCACGGGAACACCATCAAGCAAAGGCCGCGCCCGAATCCGGTTGAAAAGGTAGGTGAACACAGCAATCACAACGATGCCCGAGGCAGCGCGCGTCAATGGCGTCCCTGGAGGTTGCAAGCCAAACGTGGCGAGCATGGCCGACGACATCGAACTTGGAAGTTGCGACGCAAATGGAATCGGCAAATGCGCCAACATCTTGACAGACTACGTGCAACTGCAACAGTTGAAGAGAGGATGGGAATATAAGTAATACGATGTTGCTCTTGTTTAGACACGAGAAACACGATAGTTTGGTGGCGAAATCGGACGGGTTGTCGTTCAGATACCCTCCTCCATCATCATGTTGCTATATACCCCTGGGTAGAATTTTCCGCGTTCGGACGCCGACCCCTGGCAGCTTCTCTCAGTCTGGTGACCAGCCCGGTCTACTATGAGGCGAGCGTCGACTTGTCTCTTAGTAGACCGGGCTGGTCACCAGACTAAGCTTCTCTGCTCAGCGGTCTGGCCACCGGACTACCCCGCATTGTCAAGCAAAGTCTTGGGCTGGATCATGTCGCATAAGACGCACATTTCCAAGGCACAACACGTAATAAATACCTTTAGTGAACTTCAGCTGATCCATTCGGTGACTCAGAGAGAGACCACATGGGCCTAATACCCCGTGTGGCCCCCTGCTATGACGGATCTGCCCAGTCTATGTAGACCATCGAACTTAGAGGTCAGGTGTGCCAGCTCGCTATTGGGAGCATATGTACCTCTTATAGGTCACTAGCACTGCCGAGTAAGAACCGGGGAGTTCGGCTACTGGTATTTTCTACATACATAAATTCTAGATCATCCGTCCTACAGTGTACAGCTTCAACGGCACGGCCGCACACAGCGAAAATAACGATAGAGTTGAAATGAAATGAAAGCGCCAGAAAAATCACATCTAGATCTAAATGATTTCATGACTCTCTTTGACCCGCGCCGCCATCTCCCCACTGATCACCAATTCAACACTTGACGACGCGCGTTCAAAGGCAGTGTGTGGGCCGCCAGTAACCATACCTTGAAATAAGGAAAACGACCGCATCAATATGTCAGCAACAAGGGAAAAACCCAAAGCCACGTGAAACGACAAAAAAAAAAAAAAGACTCACATTGTACAGTACATACGACGCCTCGTCGTGCTTCGCGTCTCTGAACCGGAAATACTGACTCCCGATGAACGCGCCCATACAGAAGAACATGATCGAGCTCAGCGGACCCAGTCCCCACAACGCCGAGAGCATGATTGACCACAACGGAAGTGCTGCCAGGATGTACACGCGCGACCCCTCTGGGGCCACGATGGGCAAGGTACGGCGTCCAGACCGCCTATCCCCATCCGCGTCGGCAAAGTCTTGCGCATGGATGGTCGTAAAGATCAGAAAACCGCTGACGAGCAAGGCGATGAGCGACGTCCGATCAAATTGGGTTCTAGAGGCTTCATAGATATAATCGTCAACAACCTGTACGGATGGATAGCTTTGGGGTAAATGGCGCTCACACACGATCATGGTCGCCCCCGACTCGAAAGTGAGATAGCCACACACGTTCATTAAGTTCTTCAAGACGGGATCGGAACTGAAGCCAACGTCATCATGAATGATTTCCGTCAGCGACAGCGCGGCGCTAGAAACAACCACGCCCGTGCCATGCCAAGCAGAGAGGTAGAGACAGAAAACAAGTAGAGCCCAGCGGAGGCGTCGTGCAGCTGTCACAGAGATCCGACCTGATGGCAGAGGCCTCCATGGTTTGTTGACAATGTCTTCGTGGGCGGAATATGTTTGATTGGAGACGTTGGCCTGTAACAAATGAAACCAGACCCAAACGGCCGTTTCCAGTAGTTGTAAGACCTTGGTGGGGGGAGACGCAGCACAAGCCGAGATAATCTACGTAACCATCTACTCATTTTCTTGACATTCAGCATCCAACCAAGCGCACTCACCACGGGGAAGAATATAGTTTTGTAATCGGATTTAGTGAAGAGAAATACGGTCTCGAGCCAGAATGTGAGCTTGTGAAGCGCTTTGGACACCAGCATTCTGCAGGAAGCGAGTTGAGATCACAGGCTTGTTAGACATACCATTCCCATATATTATCCTAGGCTGCAAGCCCACACACAGACCGGAGAACACGAGCCGTCCCCAATGGAGTGATGAGCGGTTAACCAAGCAATCTCCTCATCGGTTTTCATTCTTGAGCCCCTGCACGTTCCTGAAAGCGGGGAAGGCACGGACGATGGCAAAGGCAGGTTACAATCAGCCGCTCAGTCACGCAAAGTTCAGGCTTGCGTCCAATACACCGCCTGTCAAAAGGGGTCACTGGGCGACGGAACATTATAAAAAAAAACCGTGTCAAACTCTGCGAAAGATGGTGTCGAAAAAGATGTGGCTGCGACATCTGCGGGACATAACTTTGTCAATGATGATCGTGACCTTTGCGTGTGTGCGATACACTTTGCAACGGCTCACTCCAGAAGTATAGCGGGTATGTTATGTGATGCCTGCTTCTGGACTTGCTCCAAGATGGAGAAAATGGCGGAGCCACAGGATCCCAGTACGCGACGTCGGACCGCCATGGATATGGAGGATCCCCATTATATGAATCCGGATGAGAAGCAGTAGCGGATCACTGGTGGAACACAATCACTTTGCTTCGGAAAGAGATGCCCGAGATATTTACAAGCTGTCGAGGATACGTCGCAAACGAAACTGACAGCGTGAGCGAAACCGAACAACTGGATTCACACTCCGCTTCAATTTCGGGGGGACTTGTTGTTCATCAGCCGCGCCCGTGATCGGATCAACTCTTCCATGGAAGCATGTCCCAGTTTCACCACCTACTGCTTCATTGTACGGTGTGTTATTCATAGAGCGCTGGCGATGCCCACGGCAGTAGCCCCCTCCTGTGCTACCCTCTTTCCGCTCCTCGCACCGACTTACTGCCGTATCTGAAACGTGAGTATCGTCATGACACGAAAGTGTGTCCCAGTGATGGAACGCGAGACAGAGACATCATCTTCGCTCGACCAGGTTCTTCTGCTATATTCAGTGAGACCCCAGGGACGTCCTATACTGGAGCGAGAGAGGTCTTACCACGCAATCACCACAAAGTACATATATATCCTCATATCCATAGACACCCACTCAAATTCACACATCAAGTTCAACAGCAAGTCCTTGTATCTGTGCTCCGATGCAGCTGACACCACGAAGACCCTGGTCTCTGTGCCCACGCAAGCCTTCTTCGCCTGTCGAATTTACCTGTGTGCGTATCAGCTTTCACTTGAAGCGCTTTTCGTTCCTTACTCAACGCGCCTCGTTCAGTCAGCGAGAGAAATATTATAACGCCTGTTCCACATCCGCCAGGCACTACCAACTATACCGATCGGAGGGAGTAGGCCAGAGGAGTGACCACGGAAGTGTGCTGACAGCAACCCAATGAACAGTTGGTGGCGTAGATCAGTGGGAGAAGGTGGGTAGAAGGTGGCTTCTTATCAGCGAGAGCCAGCAGTGACCTAGAAGAGGGATGCTCCCACCCTTGAAGAAGGTTGCATTGGCGCTTGCTCGTCCCCATGCAGCACCAAGCCGGAACTAACCGACATGGATTCCTACCTAGCCATCGCAAGATTGGGATCTGACGATGCAACACTGATTTTATACACGGCGACTTTCAGCCCCGTAAAATAGCTTCCCCTAGGGATCTTCCGGCTTGGTGAGATATTTTGCGCGCCTCAGCGGTCCAGGTCTGGCAATGTTCGTTATTGCGGCCTTGCTCTTCGCAAGCCGTCATTGGCCGTAAGCGTCCAAGTAAACGCTGACCATCATAATATCAGTTTATGTAGGAAAGGGGTTAGTTGGTGTCATTTTCTACCGATCATTTTCGCCCACTCTTTCCATCCTCTTCCAGCGCTCACGTTATCCCACCCTCCACCCTCCACCCATTAGCACTGTTCTATTGTGCCCCATTTACTGCAAGTGCAACACGCTGCTCGCCAACTTTCACGCCCGATCGTACATCACGAATCCATCGTCGACAGTCAATCTCGGCGCCGACTTGATGGCCGATTCGAGGGGGGCTGTGCTCCAAGTACAGCTCACAGAATAGCAAACTGAAGTTTTTTTTCGTCCACGCACCAGGTGCGCCGTCGGAATCCGGATCGGTGTGGCTTTGAGTGATGTTCGCGAATCAGAGGACGAAGAACGGTGAGCTGAGGTCGTCAACGTACACGACGGTTCTGTAAGGCGGTGTGCAGCGCGATACGTAGTCCGGAATGCTTCTTGTGGTGATGGTCGTATATATCTTCTTCCCCAGACGCTTGCATACCCGTAGTATTGTCACACCGAGGGTGTCCATGCACCGCCGCCGAGCATTCTCGCATTGTTGGCTTCCATGGACCCAAACCAGACCGCTAGACGTGATCTCGTCTAAATCGTGTTAGCGTGCACCATTTTAACCCTTATCCCTGTTCATCCTCTCGTGGGGGCTCGGGCAGCACACTTCACTGGAGCATATTTGTTCGGTTGACTTGGAAGTGACGGGCCGTCACAGATATCCAAGCGCTTTCAGCGTGTCTAAATCATGGCCAACACCGATCAGTCCAAGCACGACCACCCAACACGGGGCTGCTCAAACCTGTCAGCAACACCCCTTCCTTATCTTCTACCCGAAACGGCATGGCCTCCATAAACGGCTGCAACGCGCGCACGGCAAACTTGGTATGCGTCCTGAGCAAACACTGGACGTTGTGCTCATTCATGAGCTGTACCACCTGCAACGATGGCACGCTCGATCGCAGTTCCTCCAACAATGCAAAGAGCGTCTCAAAGTCCGGTTTTGGCGATTGCGCCCGGGTGGCTCTCAGCCCTAAATGCGTGATAGGTGGAAAGACAAGATGAGGACGGATAAAGGAGGAGAAGCGTTCCGAGGTGATGGTGAGACGACGTAAGGCCGGGCATAGCTGGGCGAGGAGCTGCAAGTGACCTTGAACGTCGATCGAGTAGAGGCTGGATATGTAGAATTGGACAGAAACGAGTTTGGTGCTGTATACTTCGAGCAAGTCTTTCCAGTGATAGAGGTCCCTGTTGAGGTCGAGGATGAGTTCTTGGAGGGCCGAGGGCCCGGGGTGGCGAGCGGCGTTGGGGTCAAAGTGTGGGAGTAGGTGGTTGTAGGTGGTTGCGATTTGGACGGGGATGATGGCGTGTAGACGGAGCGTGGTAACGGAGCGTGGGATACCGCCGTGTTGGAGCTCCTTGGACCAAACCAAGCGAGGACAGTTGAGAACGCGGAGCTGGGTGCACTTGGCGAGGAGATCGACGATGCGAGAGGCGGATGGCTCGAGTCGGGTGGAGGACCAGTCGAGGACACGCAACGACGCCGCAGAGTAGTGGAGTGCGTCCAGGATATTGTTCGGGAGATTGGTCCCGGCGTAGTAGTTGGGGGCGATGGCGAACGAGACGATGGCGAGGTGGGGCATACATGTGATGAGCGCTGCGAGAGAGTCGAACTCTGCGTCGACGTTCTCAGCGTGGTCGCGTACGGCGATGTCTAGCCGTTGGGTGTACTCGCCGAGGGGTTGCGTGCCGACAACGGTGCCTTTGCCCGCGGCGGAACGCACCAACGTGCTGGAGAGCGAGGACAGACAGCGTGCTCTGCCGATGTAAACGGATGCGTAGAGATAAGGTACGGCGAGGTGCCACCATTGTCTGCAGACGCGGACGAGGGCGCGTTTGGTGACGAGTGCATCTCGGAGGGCGACGTTGCAGGATTTGGTGTAGATGGAGCCGATAAGGCTAGCGTGGGCGTAGACGTCGGGGATGAGGGTGCCGGGGACGTGTGTGGCGTGGTGGAAGATGGACAACCAGAGTTCGGGCGGGAGTACGGGCGGGTCAGCGGCGGTCGGGTCCATGAGATATCGGTGGCTGTACACAATCCCGACGCTCGGACCGCGCCTCCGAGCTTACTCACGACCAACGTCACGTGCTACTCATCGATACTCCTCCGTTTCCGCAGTCACAGAGCGCTCCTTGCACCCACCGCACTGAAAGATGTCCCCCCCGACCGATCTTGAGCAAGTCGTCAACGCCGAGATCAAGTGCGTGTCGCCAATCGTGGTCGAGTTCTCACCGAGTTCCTACACTGGCACTTTCTAGGGAATGGCATTTCCGTGAGCTATCTAATCATGCCGTGCGGGTTGTTTCTAACACGAGCGTTTGTCGCCTTTTCCCGTGTGGTGTGTAGACATCTACTTCCATCAGAACAATGTGGAGGAGCATCATGCTGCGCTCGAGCTGCGCGATGCTGTCTTGCGTCTCCGGCGCGACGGGGCCTTTGTAGCGGTCCCTCTCTTCCGCGTTAACACTGGTCCGATAGGCCCGCACCCCGTTGGTGAGTGATTCTCGTACGAGTTCCCAAGACCTTCCAGCTGAAGCGCGTGTTGTATAGGTTCCTATGAGATATGGGTCCCTTCCCCGTCGTTCGCGTCCGTGTTCTCCTACCTTTGTCAACACAGAGGTAATCTCAGGTGAGGGGATGCCCAAGACATTCGTTTTCGCGGACTTACCTCATATGCCATGATCAAGCATCTTTATTCATCCTCTGACACGTGAAGAGGTTGGTTTTCTGCCCCATTCTGTTCAAGCGACTGACTTGACCTACAAAACCTGTCTCTGTTCAGAGAAAGTAGGCTTTAGCTATTCTCTCTCTGGTAAAACTCGCTGATCCGGTATCTTACTCTCAGGGACCATGAAATTCGCAACGCATGGATCGGCCCTTCTTACCCTCTGGATCTCTCCAAGCTGCCCGTCCTAGCCGAACATCTACCCTTGCAGTATCCTAGCCTCAGTAAGCACACAACATGCCTCAGTTTAGTTTTCCCTAAACCATCGCTGTAGAACTCGGATACTCGGCACCCGAACCCGATTTCAAGCTCGAAGATCGTCGTCGGATCGGCGCGAATGTAGAACGTATTTTGAGAGGTGAGAAGGAGGCGGCGCGGGCGCCTTCCAACTAAGGCGTATACTCAATCCTTTTTCGCTCCTGTCGGACTGAAAGGAGGAATGACGGTTCTTGAATCGCTCAGACTCCAAAGGTGTACCGTATCACTTCCATGTGCTTACCTTTTGAAACGAATAGAAGTGTACATGACCTATTCACCTAGAATGACACCTAGGTCACGTTGGGATGTCGCGTTCATAGCTGGGGTGGGTGAATCTGTTTTGGCGTATGATCACGTTTCGTGGGTTTTAATGAATCAATGATGCTGACCCTGCTTTGTAGGTCATTCCTTCGAGGAGTCGCGACGTGGTACAGCGCCAAGCGACTCGCCGGATTCCCATCTCATGTAGCAGGGTTGTCGGTCAAAAGCCTCTGCTTATCACCGACTCGGAAATGAGTCTGGAAATTTCTTCAGGTTCTCGTCGTGATCAAGCGTCTGGCAACCAACCACTGGACGCTCGCCACGATTAAGAGACCTCCACGCCGGATTCAAGACGGAGATCCGCTCTGTCATGTCCGTGTCGAAAAGGCGGCGTCTGGGCTTCTTAACCGTTGGCGAGCGTCCAGTTCTCGGGTGACATATCGGGACTCCATTTTATCTCGAAATATGAAGATTGATTGATTACCTTTGCCAGGTCCCGCAGTATTCAATGTTCCAAATAGACGCTCGACCGACTCGGATGTGTAAAGTTCGCAACGTTCTCAACAGCCGGTCGTTCTTTTAAAGGTTGATATAAATGAGCAAGACCCGACTTGATTATTCGGCGAATTATCCAGTTTAGCTGTGATCCCCTCCTAGGAAGCTAATTTCCTGCACGCTGTCGAGCAAGGAACTAGTGTTCATGTATATAGTATGTTACACGACGGATCACGCTATCACTTTGAATCTTGGACCAGGCACTAGTACTACTGAATCACCGAGTCTGGCCAAAGTTGGCAACGGTCGTCTGATAAGCAACAAACTAATCTTGGAAAACACACTACATATAACTTTTTGCAATGCTCGATGGCCGATACCCAACATCCCGGTAAATCAGCGCTTCAACTCAGCAGGAATCCATTAGATGAAGTAGTGATGCGCCCATCCAAGCAACGCACACTTTCCAACACGATCGTCATCAAACTCGGTGAATTGATCGTTCGGATCTCTCTATCGTTTCTAACCAGTTTACTACTCTGTAGGCACGTCGTCCATCGTTCATGAAGAGACGCATCAACCTCTCCTGTCGATCTTGTCCTCGGTCGTCGAGACCGTCGTACACCTCCGTAGCCTAGGTCACAAAGTCGTCCTCGTCAGCTCTGGCGCCATCGGCGTCGGTCTACGCACGATGACGATTCCCCAACGCCCCAAGAGCCTCTCCAAGAAACAAGTCAGTCCCGTCACTCTCTCACGATCCTCGCACACGGTTTTTTTTCTTTCTTTTCTGTTTTGCTCACCCGGGTAGCGCAAAGGCACTCTCGGCGATCGGTCAAGGACGACTCATTGCGCTCTGGGATAACCTGTTTGGTCAATTCGATCAGCGGACCGCGCAGATTTTGCTGACGCGGGGTGACATTTCGGACGTGCGCACGTCTCGTGTGTTATGATGGGTTGTGTTCGCGACTGAGACGCGTTTCTGCCAGCGGACGCGATACTTGAATGCGGTGAATACGATCAGGGAGCTCTTGACTATGGGCGTAGTGCCCATCGTGAACGAGAATGACACGATCTCTGTTAGCGTGCGTTGGTGTTCTTTATTCCTTTGATGCTGGCTGGTTGAGGTTGATGCAGGAAATAAAATTTGGTGACAATGACACGCTTTCTGCGATCACGTCGTCCATGATCCACGCTGATTACCTCTTCCTCCTCACGGACGTCGACGGGCTGTACACGGCGAACCCGCGAAAAGATCCAGCTGCGAGAAAGATTGACGTCGTGACGTCCGTCGCAGACATCAGAGCTCAAGGTCGTTCTCGCGCATCCATTTTTCGTGTCTTTGATCCTGATCTGTGCGGCAGTAAGCACGTCTACGCTAGGCTCTAGTCTAGGCACTGGAGGTATGGAGACGAAGCTTATCGCAGCAGAAATCGCGACGGGTGCTGGTGTCACGACGGTCATCACGTCCAGCAAACAGCCCTCCACGATCATGGATATCATCGATTACTATACCCAACTTCGGTTCCGGTCCGTCCCGTCGTCGGGCACGGCGAGTCCAGTGCCGAAACTCCAGACGATGGACCTTGATGGTGTCAACGCGACGTTGAATTTGCGACGGCCACCGCACACGGTGTTCAGGCCTTCTACAGTGCCGATGCGAGATTTGAAAGCCTGGACGAGTCATACTCTGTACCCCGCTGGGGGTGTCATCATCGACAGTGGCGCGTACGCGGTGCTGTCGCGCCGAGAATCTGGAGGGCGGTTGCTTCCAGCGGGTGTGCTTGGCATCCGTGGGTTGTTTGCGTCAGGACAGGCTGTGCGTATCCTCGTCCGGAGCTTTCCGGAAGGGGTTTCGGGAGGGAAGATGACGACACTTCCTGATCCTCAAGATTCCGAAACAAACGTGATCGTATCGCTCTCACGATCAAGCTCGTCTTCGTCAATAGTTGACGATATTGCATCAGACGCGCAGACTATCATGGATGATGATATTCATACGGCGGAGGAAGTGGAAGAGAGTGATGCATGGGATGTGAAAGAGGTTGGACGGGGACTTGCGAATTACAATTCGGTGCAGATTTCGCGGATCAAAGGCTTGAACAGGTAAGTCGGCGTTTTTTTTACTGTTGCGCACGTTTGACGAGTTGATTCGGTAGCGCACGCATCCCGCAGCTTTTAGGCTACGCGGACACAGAATATGTGGTCGAAAACATTACGATCCGAGCAGTAGTGGCTGTGTAATTGTATTTGGCATTGTTGTGTCCTGGATAAATATCAGCTATCAAGATCACTGTAATCTTTTTTTTTTTTTTTCGTTCCAGGGGTCGTCGTACAAGTTATGTATCACGGCAATTCCATCCGACTACTTGCGGGCAAGTTTCATTCAGTCGTCCTCGACATGCAACTGACACGTCAGCATTCAGGCAACAGTCACCCAGAGCTCGCCCAATCCGTGGCCGAGCGGTGAGCTGCACCTTTCCATAACGGTACCATGCAGTCCACGGACTGCTAATCCCCCATTCACAGGCTTGGAGTATCCCCCACTCCATGCACACCCCAGAAGTTCTCCAACGGCGAGATCAACGTCAAAATAGCCGAGTCCATTCGCGAGGAAGACATATTCATAATCCAGTCGGGGTGTCGCGACGTCAACGATAACCTGATGGAACTTCTCATCCTCATCTCTGCCTGCAAAACCGCCTCGGCACGTCGTATCACTGCCGTTATTCCTTGTTTTCCTTATGCGCGTATGGACAAGAAGGACAAGTCGCGCGCGCCGATTACGGCCAAACTTGTCGCCAATATGTTGGCCGTTGCGGGATGCGACCATGTGATTACCATGGATTTGCATGCGAGCCAGATACAAGGCTTCTTCGACATACCCGTAGACAACCTCTTTTCGGAGCCTTTGATGATATCATACATCAAGACATGCATTGACGGGTGGCAAGACAGTATCATCGTCAGTCCCGATGCCGGTGGTGCGAAGAGGTACGTCGAAAGGGGCAACTTGTGTTGTGCGCGGCTTATGCAGCTTCCTAGGGTGACGGCGATTGCCGACAAACTTGGCGTCGAATTTGCCTTGATTCACAAAAAGCGGGATGGCAAGTCCGAGGATGCGCCTGAGCGGATGGAGTTGTTGGTTGGCGATGTACGAGACAAGGTACGGCCCTTGTCATGTTCCGTGGTTGACTTATATGCTCGGCTTGCTTATCGAGCTGGCGCTGACAGGTTGCTATTTTGGTTGATGATATGATTGATACCGGACACACGTTGGAGCTAGCGGCGCGGACATTGAAAGATAAGGGTGCGAAGACTATTTACGCATTAATATCCCATGGTGAGTGCCTACCGTTGATGTGATCACAGCTCTAAGCAGTTGTCGGTCCAGGTTTATTTGCGGAGGCGGACATGCAAAGCCTACAAAGCCTTCCACTAGAAAACATAGTGGTATGTACATTTGAGTTGGTCATCGTGTGTTCGACGTGTTGAGGCGAGGCTAGGTTACCAACACGCTACCTCAGAAACAACATAAAGCGCAGTGTCCGAAGCTCATCACGCTAGACATCAGCTCTACGATTGCGGAGAGCATCCGTAGAACACACAATGGAGAAAGTATCAGTTTGCTATTTGGAGATTGGGCGGATGGCAGAGGTTTGGATATAGCGATCTAGGACACTTTTTTTTTTTTTTTTGTCGGTAGCCATATCCCATCGATTCCATAGAATTTCATCCATTTGGCAGCCCATCGCGCGTCGGATCTCCTAGTGAGATGCGCCCGCATGATATCACGGGCCGATGGCTTCTCTTATGGGATCAATGCGGTCGGTTGCCTTGCTGCTCAGTGAGGCCAAAGAGGTCGGAGGTCTTTGGGTGGAGGTATCGGGGGCAGCCAGATGACAAACGTAACCTGTGGAGTGGCGCAACATTTGATCGCGTCGGCTAGCTGCATTCGTCTCTCAGATCTCAACTTGAAGGCGATCATGGCGAACGACGATATGGTCGGGAATCACGACCCCAGAAGGGATTCAGGAGTGTGGTAAGCGAGGCCGATTTTTGGTTGGCGGTCCTATTTGCTGTGTCCGTTGGGGCAGGCTGGCGGAAAAAGCTCTTGTCCCGACCACCGCCCTTCCAGTGCTGTTTACATAGATGGACTGCCAACTGTCCAGCCTCCAGACGCGGTGACTTTAAGAAGGTATGATGGAAACCCGACGAAAGGTTGGTGAGGCTTGTGCTCCCCGGCATCACTGAAACAGGAGAAGTGTGATAATGGAATGTAATCCGTCTTGTCTCATGGAAATGTGATCATCTGTGATCACCTGTGAGGTAAAATGAAGCAAAAACCGTTATAATCCATGATCACGCTTCTCCTGTTTCAGTGATGGTTAGAACTAGCCACTGATATGATTCTTTTCCTAGTCATCCCTGGGGATATCTGGGAACATGGCCATTCCCGGATCTCGATCAGTCGGGCTCAAACGCGACGCACAGCTAACGACGGTCAATCTGGTCTTGCATTCTGAACTTCTCAATAATGCCGCGACCTACTTAAACCCGACATGCCTTGAAACCCTGATCCCCCCCCTTGTGAGACGTCTTTGACCAGTCGGTTCGTCTTTTTTCCATTGTCCCCACAGTGCTTGGGAAGCTATGGACGTATTTCCGGGTGACGGAGAGTGACATGGTTGATTTGGATCATGATGTCAGTGTCGGTCCCGGTGGGCTCTCTCTCTCGGAAGGTACGTCGTTTCGCTCTTTTTCGGCTTGGTCTCATGACTGGTTTCGCGTAGGCACTGCTGGAGGGCTTGGTCGTCATCTCGATCTCACCACATCCACCCTTTTCATCGTCGGACGTATCATCGGTACCGGCATTTTTTCAACGCCCTCCTCGATCCTGACCGGAGTAGGCTCCGTCGGGGCGTCCCTCATGCTATGGGTACTCGGTTTCGTTCTCTCGTTCTGTGGCTTGTTCATCTGGCTTGAATTTGGGACCATGTATCCCCGGAGCGGCGACGAGAAGGTGTACCTGGAGGCCGTCTATCAAAAACCAAAATACCTTGCTACGGTGATCTTTGCCGTGAATGCGACCGTACTTGGATTCACCGCGAGTGGGTGTATTGTAAGTGCCAACTTGGACAAACTGGGTGTGTGTGGCGGTGTCTCATCGACCTTGATCTTGGGCGGTAGGTCTTTGCGAGCAAGTAAGCGGCTTGATTGGATTTTCTGCATCACGCGTGTCCTCACATCGCGCTAGCATCCTCATCTCGGCGGGACAGGTCGCGACGAATTGGTCTGAACGTGGTATTGCTCTTGGAGGTGCGTTTTCAGCTCCTATCTAACATGGGCACTGGTCAAACACCATCCATAGTGATCGTTTTTGCGACCCTTCTTCACGGTCTTACGCCACGCACTGGCGTATACCTCATGAGCGTGCGATATAGCCGTACCTTTGATCTCTGCAGCCTTCTAACGTCACAGTTTCTCAGTTGCTGGCGATCTTTAAAACCGCCATTCTTCTCTTTATCGTGGTATTGGGCTGGGTAGTGTTGTCAGGCAAGACCCACATCACCAATCCCCATGCCAACTTTGCCAATGCATTCGCTGGTAGCTCCCATAGCGGTGGTGATGTGAGTGTTTCTCATCGATGATAGCCATTGGTGCCAACGACGATGTACAGTATGCGACAGCGACCTACAAGGTCCTGTTTGCGTACAATGGCTGGTCAAACGTCAACTACGTGCTCAACAACGTTCGAAATCCGGTGCGGACCCTCAAGATTGCAGGACCTCTCGGACTGGGTATCTGTACCGTTCTATATTTCCTTGCCAATATCGCGTACTTTAGCGCGGCGACCAAGGTGCGTAGACTACGTCCATTCTCCATGCGTGGTATTCCGAGGCGATCGATACAACTATTGTTGGTGATAGGCCGAGATCGAGTCTTCCGGGGTGACTGTGTGCCTTGTTTTTCCGGAATGTGTTCGGAACGGCGGCGGAGCGTGCGTTGAGTGCCTTTGTTGCTCTCAGGTGCGTTTCGTGTTCCTGTATTCCTGTCTTGTTTCCCAACTGCATCGATTTTACTTGCTAACCTTGCCGATGGTTGAATTCGACGATGCAGTGCGCTAGGGGTGAGTGTTGACACGTATAATACTGCCTGTACTAATGTTGCCTTAGAATGTCATCACTGTCGTATGTGGTGCTTCTTTAGGTTGCTCTCGCTGGTGCTCATGAACATTCTCAGACGTTTGCTGCCGCCCGCGTTAACCAGGGTGAGCACACATATCGTCCCACGCCATTCTCAAAATCGATTAAGGCGCGTGGCTTCACTTCCAACAGAGCTTGCCAAGGAGGGTATTCCTCTCCCATTCGGCAACAGGTTCTGGGCCTCAAATTGGCCCACAGGAAAGTCACCTTTACCTGGGCTCATCATCCACTTGATCCCTTCGGTGAGTGCAGTTTTGATTATCTTGTGAGGAACATGCTAACCGAACTGACTGTGAGTGTAGGTTATTGTGATTCTTGCGCCGCCTATGAAGGTCGCGTATCCCTTCATATTAGATGTCGAAGGATACCCACAGCAGATTATCAACTTATTCATTGTCGTCGTACGTTGGCCACTCTCTCTTTGATTTTCTTTTCACGCATGGCAACTCTTGCGTAGGGTCTCTTTTGGATGCGTTGGAAGAGGCCAGATGTACCCCGGCCATTCAAGGGTAGGTAGATTCTGCGCTGAGAGAACCTGGCGCTGAGGCACCGCTACCTCAGTCTGGTGGCCTCTAGCAGTGTTCTATCTCGCCGCAATGGTGTTCCGTGAGTGTCATTTCCCATCGGTTCCAAATCACGGCACTTACGTGCAATGTCTGGCAGTCATCATCGCACCATTCCTGCCCCCAGCCAATAACGTCGGAGACACGCCTCCTCTCCCGTACTATTTGTGCGTTGCACCCCATGTTCATTTCGAGGATGAACGTTAGCCGCTAAACCTGTCACTGATGATGCTGTGGCAAATGACAGGTACTGCCTCGTTTCCATTGGCATTCTGTCGATCGGGGTTGGCTATTGGGCTGGGTGGCGTCTTCTGCTACCGAAAGCGTTTGGGTACGAGCTCGTACCGCGCAAAGAGATACTCGGCGATGGCACGTTCGTGACCTTGGTACGTGCTCTCAGGTACCCCAGAAAGAAGCGAAATTAATCGGATCTCATCGGTTCGTTCAAGTTTTCACGCAGGAAAATTCAATGAATTGTATACTTTGATTGATGGCCCGCCTTCTTCGATGTACTATGGGCTATATATATACGGCTTCCAGGGATGAATGTGCGTGGGATGTGTGGATATGTGTTCTCTCGTGCTCGCGCGTCGAAGTGGAAAGGGAAGGGAAACATGAAACTGTCGCTCTCCGATGGGCCAATAGTCCAACTCAGTTGTGTTGCGCGGAGCGAATCCAATATCTCGCTGGCAGATGCCCGGGACGGACATTAAACATGCTTTGGATCCCTTTGTCCGAGTTGGAGCGCTTATGTAAGCTGCGCAGGAACTAGCCAGTATGGATTCCTTCCCCAGCCATCCCTTGGCCATTCCCATCAGTCCTAAGATCCGCGCTCAAGCGCTCAAAGTGCCCTTCAGTAGATCATGCGACACACCGACGACGACGAAAGTTCAATCTGGTCTTGTGTCATCCCATTCCATCACCACCATTCCGAGCTTCTCAATAATGCGGCGATTTAAATCCGACATGCCTTGAAATCCTGATCCCCCCCTTGTGAGACGTCTTTGACCAGTCGGTTCGTTTTTTTCCCATCGTCCCCACAATGCCTGGGAAGCTATGGACGTATCTCCGGAAGACGGAGAGTGACGGGGTTACTTTGGATCACGATATCGATGAGAAGGAACCCGTGGAGGGAGCCGAGCCGGCCGTCGGTGTCGGTCCTGGTGGGCTCTCTCTCTCGGAAGGTACGTCGTTTCGCTCTTTTTCGGCTTGGTTTCACGACTGTTTTCGCGTAGGCACTGCTGGAGGGCTTGGTCGTCATCTCGGCGTCACCTCATGCACCCTTCTCATCGTCGGACGTATCATCGGTACCGGTATTTTTTCAACGCCCTCCTCGATTCTGACCGGAGTAGGCTCCGTCGGGGCGTCCCTCATGCTATGGGTACTCGGTTTCGTTCTCTCGTTCTGTGGCTTGTTCATCTGGCTTGAATTTGGGACCATGTATCCCCGGAGCGGCGGCGAGAAGGTGTACCTGGAGGCCGTCTACCAAAAACCGAAATACCTTGCTACGGTGATATTTGCTGCGAATGCGATCTTACTTGGATTCACTGCGAGTGGGTGTATTGTAAGTGCCAGATTGGATATGGTTGTCTCTCTGATGACGTTGACCTTGGGCGGTAGGTGTTTGCGAGCAAGCGAGTGGTTTGGTTGAACCTTCTACATGGTGCATGTCCTAATGTTGCTATAGCATCCTCATTTCCGCGGGAAAGGTCGCAACGGATTGGTCTGAACGTGGCATTGCTCTTGGAGGTGCGTCTTAAACTCCATCGAATATGGGCACCGGTCAAACACCATCCTTAGTGATTGTTTTTGTGACCCTTCTTCACGGTCTTATGCCACGCACTGGCGTATATATCATGAACGTGCGCATATAGCCCTCCTTTCGGTCTTTACATACTCTCTAACGATGCAGTATCTTATGAATTCAGTTGCTGACGATCTTCAAGATCGTCATTCTTATCTTTATCGTGATAACAGGTTGGGTAGTGTTATCAGGCAAGACCCACATCGCCGATCCCCATGCCAACTTTGTCAATGCATTCGCTGGTAGTTCTCACAGCAGTGGTGATGTGAGTGTTTTTCACCCTACAACGATAGGCCTGGTGTCAACGACGATGTGCAGTATGCAACAGCGACCTTCAAAGTCCTCAATGCATATGCCGGCTGGTCAAACGTCAATTACGTGCTTAACAACGTTCGAAATCCGGTGCGGACCCTGAAGATCGCTGGACCCATTGGACTGGGTATCTGCGCCGCGCTCTATCTCCTCGCCAATATCGCTTATTTTAGCGCGGCAACCGAGGTATGTCGATCACGTCACGCTTCATGCGTGGTTTCTGCATTGTCCTGAGGTGATTGATACAATCGTTGTCGGTAATAGGCCGAGATTGAGTCTTCTGGGGTCACTGTGGCTGCATTGTTTTTCAAGAATGTGTTCGGAACAGCCGCGGAACGTGCGTTGAGTGTCTTTATTGCTCTCAGGTACGTTTCGTGTTCTTGTCTTCCCGTTCTGTTTCCTGACTGCATCAATGATGTAGTGCGCTAGGAGTGAGTGTTGACACGTATCATATTGTGCACCTGTACTAATGGTGCCTTAGAATGTTATCACTGTCGTATGTGGTGCTTCTTTAGGTTGCTCTCGTTGATGCTCATGAACATGGTCAGACGTTTGCTGCCGCCCGCGTTAACCAGGGTGAGCACACGTATCGTCCCATGCCATCCTCGAAACTGATCACGGCGCGTGGCTTCACTTCCAACAGAGCTTGCCAAGGAGGGTATTCCTCTCCCATTCGGCAACAGGTTCTGGGCCTCAAATTGGCCCACAGGAAAGTCACCTTTACCTGGGCTCATCATCCACTTTATCCCTTCGGTGAGTGCAGTTTCGATTATCTTGTGAGGAATATGCTGACCGAACTGACTGTGAGTGTAGGTTATTGTGATTCTTGCGCCGCCTATGACCGTCGTGTATCCCTTTATATTAGATGTCGAAGGATACCCACAGCAGATTATCAACTTGTTCATTGTCGTCGTACGTCGGCCACCCTCTCTTTGATTTTCTTTTCACGCATGGCAACTCTTGCGTAGGGTCTCTTTTGGATGCGTTGGAAGAGGCCAGATGTACCCCGGCCATTCAAGGGTAGGTAGATTCTGCTGAGAGAACCTGGCGCTGAGGCAATGTTACCTCAGTCTGGTGGCCTCTAGCAGTGTTCTACCTCGCTGCAGCGGTGTTCCGTGAGTGTCATTTCCCATCGGTTCGCATCATGGCACTTATGTGCAATGTCTGGCAGTCATCATCGCACCATTCCTGCCCCCAGCCAATGGCGTCGGAGACACGCCTCCTCTCCCATACTATTTGTGCGTTGCACCCCACGTTCATTTCGAGGATGGACGTTAGCCGCTAAACCTGTCACTGACGATGCTGTGGCAAATGACAGGTACTGCCTCGTTGGCATTGGGATCATGTTGACCGGGGTCGGCTATTGGGCTGGGTGGCGTCTTCTGCTACCGAAAGCGTTTGGGTACGAGCTCGTACCGCGCAAAGAGATACTCGACGATGGCACGTTCGTGACCTTGGTACGTGCTCTCAGACGCCCCAGAAAGAAGCGAAATTAATTCGATCTCACCGGTTCGTTCAAGTTTTCACGCAGGAAAATTCAATGAATCACATACTTTGATTGATGGCCCGCCTTCTTCGATATATGGGCTATATATATATGGCTTCCAGGGATGAATGTGCGTGGGATATATGGACATGTGTTCTCTCGCGCTCGCATGTCGAAGTGGAAAGGGAAGGGAAACATGAAACTGTCGCTCTCTGCCAATAGTCCAACTCAGTTGTGTTGTGCGGAGCGAATCCAATATCTCGCTGGCAGATGGCCGGGACGGAGATTAAACATGCTGTGGATCCCTTCCTCCAATCCCTCATCTACAACGCTCACACCCCGCAGTCCGCAGTCCGAGGCGCCTGTTCTGCGCACAAACGTAAAGACTTTGCCGTGTCCGATGCCATCGTCCGAAGTCCACGAACAAAATAATTGCGGGATAAATGCATAAATGGATTTATCTCTGTGGGTGTTCCTGATGCTCTGACATAAACGGTCCCTTAATCTGCTCAGAGCGGTCCACGTCAAGCACATTCAGGGATTGTGTCCAAAACTGAACATTTCCGGCATCGTGGCCTGGAAAACAGGGCTTAGACAATAGGTACATATCATAAGTTAATACTAGCTGGCGTTATTGACAACTGTTTGACAGTTCTGCTGAGCCCTACCCCTGGCAGTTGCCTTGGCTGAGACGGCCTCTCCCGGTGGCCTTGATACGATAAATGTACCTCACAGCCAATGATGCAATTGATTGTGACCGGTAACTCATCCATTCGTGAGGTTCAGTTGACTACCCGCACCATATGTAGGCATCCGGGCTCCAGACTCAGCCCTTTCAGGCACCCTTCGGCACTTAACGGACGTTCGTGCCTTCGTGCACGCAGAGAGCAGTCAATTCTTGCATAATGCCCATATTCGTCTTATCGGTACTACCCCTGTCTGTTTGGCGATTACGAACTTTGCGGTGTCATGAGCGCCAACGAGAACCTGCCATCTTCTTGAAATTTGAGTTCCACCCTACCTTCTACTCCCCCCCGAGACGCTCCCAATAAAACAGCGCTTTCTTCCTCATTGTCCTCATCATGCGTGGGTCCCTTTGGATGCGTTCTCAGAAGGCGGAGAGTGACCAGGCTAGTTCGAACCATGATCTCGGTGAAGCGCAACCCGTCCAGGAGGTCATACCGTCCGTCAATGATGTTGGTCCCGGTGGACTCTCTTTCGAAGAAAGTAGGTCATTCCACTCTTTGTCGGCTCTTTTTCGGCTGGGCTCAGTGTCTATTTGTGTAGACACTGCTGGAGGGCTTGGTCGTCATCTCGGTCTCACCTCATGCACCCTTCTCATCGTCGGACGTATCATCGGTACCGGTATTTTTTCAACGCCCTCCTCGATTCTGACCGGAGTAGGCTCCGTCGGGGCGTCCCTCATGCTCTGGGTGCTCGGGTTTCTCCTCTCCTTTTGTGGTTTGTTCATCTGGCTTGAATTTGGGACCATGTTTCCCCGGAGCGGCGGCGAGAAGGTGTACCTGGAGGCCGTTTATCAAAAACCGAAATACCTCGCCACAGGAGTGTTTGCTGCGAATGCGATTTTGCTTGGGTTAACTGCAAGTGGGTGTATTGTAAGTGTCAGGTTGGATATGGTTGTGTATCTGATGACCTTGACCTTGGGCGGTAGGTGTTTGCGACCAAGTGAGCGACTTGGCTGAATTTTCTGCGTCACGCGTGTCCTAACGTCGCCCCAGCATCCTTCTTTCGGTGGGACAGCAGAACCCACTACCTTGGTCTCAACGTGCCATTGCTCTTGGAGGTGCGTTTAAACCTCTACCTAATATGGGCACAGGGCAAATATCATCCTTAGTGATCGTTTTTGTGACCATTCTTCACGCTTTTGCGCCACGCACTGGCGTATTTCTCATGAACGTGCGCGTATAGCCCTACTTTCGGTCTCTACATACCTTCTAACGACATAGTTTCTCAGTTTCTGACGATCCTCAAGATTCTCATTCTTCTCTTTATCGTGATATCAGGCTGGGTAGTGTTATCAGGCGGGACCCGCATCGCTAACCCTCATGCCAACCTTGCCAATGCATTCGCTGGTAGCTCCCATAGCGGTGGTGATGTAAGTATTTTCCATCGATGATAGCCATTGGCGCCAACGACGATGTACAGTATGCAACAGCGACATTCAAGGTCCTGTACGCATACAACGGCTGGTCAAACGTCAACTACGTGCTCAACAACGTTCGAAATCCGGTGCAGACCCTCAAGATTGCCGGACCCCTCGGACTGGGTATCTGTGCCGCGCTCTATATCCTTGCCAATATCGCGTATTTCAGCGCGGTAACCAAGGTGCGTCGATCAAGTCCATTCTCCATTGTCCCGAGGTGATCGATACAACTGTTGTTGGTAATAGGCCGATCTTGAGTCTTCTGGGGTCACTGTGGCTGCACGGTTTTTCAATAATGTGTTCGGAGCCGCTGCGGAACGTGCGTTGGGTGTCTTTATTGCTCTCAGGTACGTTTCGTGTACCTGTGTACCTATCCTTGCTTCTGATCGCGTCGACCCTGAAAACCTTGCGGTGATTGAATTCGACAATGCAGTGCACTAGGAGTGAGTGTTGACATGTTTGACGTTGAGTGCCCTGTACTGATGTCGCCTTAGAACGTCATCACTGTTGTATGTGCGGATTCCCTTGACTGTGCCCGTTGATGCTTATAAACATGGCTAGACGTTTACTGCTGCCCGCGTTAACCAGGGTAAGCACACGTGCCCTCCCACGCCATTCTCAAAATTGATTAAGGCGCGTGGCTTCACTTCCAACAGAGCTTGCCAAGGAGGGTATTCCTCTCCCATTTGGTAACAAGTTCTGGGCGTCAAATTGGCCTACAGGAAAGTCGCCCTTACCTGGATTCATCATCTATCTGATCCCTGCGGTGAGTGTATTCTCGATTATTTTTGAGGAACATGTTAACCAAACTGCGAGTGTAGGTTATCATGATTCTTGGGATACCCACTGACATGGCCGGCGCGTATTCCCTTATATTAGATATGGATACATATGGTAGCCAAATCATCAACTTCTTCATTGTCGTCGTATGCCGTCCACCCTCGCTTTAAACTCCTCATTTTTGACATCCCTTGCGTAGGGTCTGTTTTGGATGCGTTGGAAGAGGCCAGATATACCCAGGCCATTCAAGGGTAGGCAGATTTTGCAGTGAGAGAAACTGGCGCTGACACATGCTGTCTCAGTCTGGTGGCCCCTGGCAGTGTTCTACCTTGCCGCAGTTGTGTTACGTGAGTGACATCTCCCGTGGGTTTCCGATCGTGACATTTATGTGCAACTCTGGCAGTCATCATCGTACCATTCCTGCCTCCATCCGATAGAGTAGGGGACTCGCCTCCTCTACCGTACTACACGTGCGTCGCATCCGGAGGATGAACATTGAACGCTAAGCTGAGTTCTGATGATGCTCTGACAAATGACAGGTACTGCCTTGTTGGCATTGGGGTGTTGCTGGTCGGGGTCGGTTATTGGGCTGGATGGCGAATTCTGTTACCAAAGGTATTCGGGTACGAGCTCGTACCGCACAAAGAGGTACTCGAAGATGGCACGGTTGTGACCTTGGTACGTGTGCTCAGACCCCCACGAACAAGTGAAACTGATCTGATCTGATGTGTCGTCCAAGTTTTCGCGCAAGAAAATCCAATGAATACTTGGTCGAAATGACTGGATCTTATACATGTAGACGATATGGATATGTACGTATGTATACTGTAGATCGCAAGTCGCGGTTCGACTGCGATGAGGGCTGAGGGTGAGTTCGAAGGGGAAAAGGGTCCGATAAGGGAAGAGGATACGAATGTAGAGTTTCGGGATGAGAGATGCGACGTAACAGAGTTCTTTCGGGCGGTCGTTTCGTGGTTGGTAAAGCTGCTATTGAGAGACTCTCGACATGACTATATATGATATGTGAACAAAGGTGATGGAGTACAAAGATCGAGTGGCTACGGCGTCATTGCTTAGTGAGACAAAGGGGGCTCCAGACCGTGTCGAGTGCATAGGGTATACCATGGGTGTGGGTAACCTGTGTGGGTAGTGGGTGTGGGTATGTCGCAGGTATGGGTGTGGGTACCAACCATTGAATACCCACACCCTTACCTGCACCCATGTGGTGGGTATTGGTGGAGATGGAATAGCATATTGTTGAGTCATATAGGAATTTTATCTACTTACATGTGATCTAGTAGCACGGTATGCAAATCCATGATCTGTGGGACTTCTAAACTTTAAAAATCCAATGATTGCACACAATACAAAGAATAGATGGTAGCCAGAGAAAATCTATGAGCCTACTATCAAGTTCAAAGGAACCTCGATGGTGCAGGGACAAGAGGGATAGGTTAGTGAGAGAGACTCACTATACGTAGCTGCAGGGATAGTAATCAGGTTCAGGAGTTGTTACAAACCAACAGTTCGGCTCTTTCCTATTTACCTTTACTCAACGTTAGAACATTGACCTTCATTTCCCCTCGTCCTGTGGACGAAGAGTACTGTTACTTCAGATCACCATCCCCTTCCTGTGTTGATCTCACAGATCTACACAGCCCTCCTTCCCCTGTTTCACCTTGGCAGTTTTACTGCCCCCTTTTGATGTACCATTAGACCGGTTCCCTTCTTCCTTTCGGAACCGCGCTGCCTCTTTGATCCCATCGCCTCATGGCATGCCTGCCAACTTCCCCGAGGCATTTCCCCATCCTGATTAGTCTACTATCGCGCATAGCTTGGTCTGTGCGCGATCCTGTAACATATATAAACCCTTGCTTTGTAGAACTGGCTCTCTAGCTAGTTCTATGCAATATACCATGTACTTTCTGGTTAATAGGAATCCCTCCTTGTTGCGGGAGCAACGCTCGTAGGGTTGAAGTACTCGAAAGTACATCACTATGGGGACCAGAGGCTACTTTGCAGGCTAACACGAGCCTGGCGAGTGGGAGATGAAAAGAAGCTGATGAGTTGCCTTAATATCAACAGAGAACTTCGAGGAGCGAAGATCCCGTTAGTGATGCAAGTGGACTAAACTAAGGAGATAGGGTTTAGGCTTTGGGCCTTTATATAGGATGCTTCTATGGGCTGTGCTTCCGGAACAGGAAGCACGGGAATCCTATTGTCCGCCTAAACCATCTACTGCATCCGTCTATAGGCTCCTAATG
>JBBPNY010000262.1:0-26699 GCA_038091165.1 Rubroboletus pulcherrimus
CGAAATGTCCGCACACACGTTCCTCGTGGCGCATAACCTTGCAGTCGTTTCGGCGTTCTTGGCGGACGTCAGACAGATATGGGCGGAGAACGAGGATGAGAGCAGGAGCGCACGGTTCGCACTGGAGGTGGAAAGATTTAGTAGTGCTTATGATGACAGTGGGGAGTTGTTGCTTGCTGCTAAGAAAGATTGGGAATGTGTTGATAGGGCAAGAGGGAAGGGGAGGCTCGCTAGGGAAAGGGAGAAACAAAAGGATGATCAGGATGGGCGACGAGGAGCGAGATGATTTAATATTAGCAGCGAGGATGGTAAGAGGAATTGGCCGTTAGTGTACGCTCCCAAAATGTTACCGACATGTAGAATCCATGTGACTGAACGGCACATACTCACAAAGTCATCGTCATCGTTGGCGCCGATTGGCATACACGATGAATGTGACTCACTCTTTCTTAAACACTGCACAAGCCGAGCAGGAAGAAATAGCGAGGAAAGTGTTGGGTACGAAGACAGTTATGATTCTACGCAATGCAATATCTCTATCCCTTGAAAAACGACGTTGAACGGGTCAGTTCGAGGGAGAGACGAACAACGGCAAGAATCTACCTAGTAAAAGTCGATTGCGCTCGTCCCGGGCGAGCGTGTACGAGTATGCTAGTGGTGTGACTCCGCCTCCCTCGCGATCTGAGCAGCGTACGGGTTCTTTGGATCCTTGGCGTAGGTTTCCGCTGGTGTGGGGTAAACGTCGAGAGAGCAAAGAAGAGGCGAGTGACACGTACAACGAACACCAAGCTCTTGCATCTGGTTGACGAGGTAAAAGGTGATGCCGGACGCGGCGATGAAGGGTGCCAATGGCCTCATGACCTGTGTTCGAGGTGACAACCACACGAAAAAAGTGGTTGCATGGACAGGACACGAAATATGGACGAGCAAGCGAATCAGAAAAAAAAAAAAAAGAGGGAGTCAGCGGTTGGTGAGAGACGTACGGGCGTGTTGAATCGTCCCCTCCAGAACAAAATGTATTGCAGCATTTTCTTAATAATTCGTTCGAGAGAGGATGGAGGTGAGCTGAACGGACTTGGACGAGGGTCAAACCGGGACGTGGTTGTGCCAATACAAGTATGCCGTTCCCACGCCTGGTATCGTCCGCGACTCCCGGGACTCTGCACACTTGGCTCACCATGCACGCACACATCGACTCGCTCTCGTTCCATGTTCGTCCGGCAAGCTGAATCACCCTCGCGTCTTCCTCGTCGTATCCGCCAGCTCTCGTCGACAGCGCGCAGTCACAAGAAGCATATAGATCATTATGCAACCCTCTGTGTTCCAAGGACCGCTACCAAGGCCCAGATCAAGGTACTGACCAGCGCCGTCCAATGTTCCCTACTAACCAACTCCTACGTAGACAAGCTACTATCAGGTAAGGATAATCGACATTACGAACACGCACATGTCACACTCATACCACTGAGGGGCTCAGCTGAGCAAACAGCACCATCCAGACGTCGCCAAGGACAGCGCTTCACAAACCAAGTTTCACGCTGTGAGCGATGCGTATGCGATTCTGGGTGACAACCGAAAACGGCACGTTCTTTGATTCCGCTGCCCGTTCACCTCGGGCTTGCTCAGCCCTTCTCCAGGCGTGAATACGATCGCTCCCTTGGTTCCCCCTTTAATGTAGTTCATTCGCCGGGACAACATCCCCAAGCGACGACCACCCGACCCTCTCAACAACCTGGCTTTACACACTTTTGGCCTAGTCACCCCAGAAACCGCGCGCGAGATCCCGTGGGTGGTCATCCTCATGCTACACGCCATGATCACCTCTACGAACACGCGCGTGCGCATCATCGTCCTCAGTCGGGGTCGCAGGCATCGTATACTGGTCCATTTTCGAACCCATACGTACAGAGAGCGACGGGTCATCGCCCATCTGGGTCCGGTGCTGCTTCGCAGACGAGCAGTAACCGACCAAACTCTCAGCAAGGCGGATTCGAGAGTGCGCGTTCCACGCCCTGGACAACGTCGAGCGGCGAGGGAAGGCGTAGCTCGGCAGCCAATGGTCATCCGACGCAAGACGAAGCTGCAGCAGAGAGTGGGATGATGCGTGCGCTCGGGGCATCTGGGCTCGTTGGCGTTATCATGCTCGTTGCTGCGCTTGGGGGTAATTCGAAACGGACATCATAAACATGCCTGTATGTACGTTGCAATTCGTATGACACGATGGATCCCAGCCAATTTCAATTCTACAACAGGAGGCGATTATGTATCACAATAACCTTTCAACAGGATGTATGAACTAGTATGCTGTCGGGTTTGACATGCTGATACCCTCACAATCGGACCAGGACCAAACATGGCAGAAGAAACTTTATTCTTGTTGCCCACGTTGCGCTAACACTTATGGATGGTTTATTGAGAGTGTCACCACTGAAGGTAATACCGATGAACGAGCTCTTCCCCTTTGAATGAAGACACCACTAATTCGAGAATCGGACAACATAATCCGAGTCGACACCAAAGTCTGAACGTGAGGATGACGCGCAAGTCTAGTAGCGGTCCTTGTCGACCACCTTTTTAGCCCACGTTTCGCCAACATATATACGCGGTTTGTCGTTGGGACCGGGAAGACGGTAATATCGATAAGCGAGCTCCTCTCCTTCGGGCGGGGAAGACATCACCGGCTCGAGAATCGGCGCGTGCAATTCTCGTTCCGTAGGGTCCTTGGCGAGGAGCTCGTGAATAGCGTCACGGTCCACAAAGGTAGGCCCGCGGGCGCCCTCGTCGAGGTAATGAATGAACGAGCGCTGCTCGCAGCCCTTCTCATCTGACAGGACCACCTGTCCCGACATATCCGTACTTGCATGTAGGCAGCGCCGCGACGACGTCCCCTCCCTGGTGGGGTGTACCACAGCCGGAACACCCCCTGAATATGAGCGCCATCTCTTGGGGGGTGCCGTCCGCTTCTTCTCCCAAGGTACCCACGCCTCTTCATCTTCCTCGAACTGTGGGCCCCAGCCAAAGACGTGTTCACCAGATGGGTCATCTGGATCGATATCCTCGTCCTCTCTCCGAGGGGTTTCCAGAGTGATGCCGACCGAATTAGCGAGGGTCTGGTAATATGTTTGAAACGTAGGGATATGTGTATCATCCACGTCGAGGGAAATCGTGAATGCTGCGCTCGTCGTCGTAACAATCTCGTTCGCTTGAATCTCGTCCGAGGTTGAATTGGGCATTATGACAGTGACTTCAGGAATCTGTCGGTGGAAACACCGTGTTTGCCACATAAAGGATGCCCGTTTGTCGCGGTCTGATGTTGCACGCAACACGGATGTCGGTTTGGGGTCAAATCCCGGGCTGACATCCGACATATTATATTCAGCAGCCCATTTCGGTGACGAGTTTGGGATCACACAGATCAAGAGGGTCAACGGCGCCGAGAACGTGCGTGCAAATCCAGTCCGGGTAACAACTGCGGTGACAACGTGATTCTTTGTTCCTAAGAGTCGTGAAATCAATAATGTGAGAACAACATGAATTACCAAAATCGTACCTGGAAAAAACGCTAGGCCAGAATCCGCACTTATTTCTATTGAATAGTTCGCAATGGGAGTGTTTTGCGCAACGTTTCCTCTCATGCCACCTGATGGTTTGAGAACTACAGTCGCCGAAGTCAGCCCTTGAGAGGCGTAAGCGGGATCGTATAGGGGCTGGAAAGCTGTGAATCCTGCGGATATCTCTCTTGTCGTTCCGTTGGCGAAAGCCATCTGAACAAAGTATTCATATATCCACTCAACATCCACCAACTACACCACGGGGTATGAGAATCATTCGTTGTTATATTCAAAATCAACCAACCTCGCGTTCCATGGGGAATAAGCGTCGAACTCCCATAATGTCAAGAGCTGGGGGGAAGTTCGTGGACGGAACAAGGATCGAAAAGTCTTGCACAGCGTCACGACGGGTGGCATCGTGGTTCCCGCTCTCCATGTTGAAGGGTTGCATCGTTTCAAAGACTACCCTCTCCTCTTCTCGGACGATCCATAGATCCTTGTTCGTGATGGTCTCTTCATACGCAGCTTCGACACTCTTATTAGCAAAGCGCGACTGCATCGATACCCAAATTGACATATTCGAAAAGTCAAAACTCGCAGGTTCGGGATTCAGCCGTTTCACATCTTCTCGAGAACGCCTGTTTGAACGAGCGCCAACCCTTTCAAAAAGTGTTGTAGGCAATAATGGGAACCGTACAAAGCTTTCACGAAGGACCTTTCCTTGAATCGCAGTCCCAACGAAACATTTTCGATAGCAGGACATTCAACGCTTATCTTGACCCTCGCGTCCCCGTGTACGATGGCATTTGGAGTGAGATCGGGTGCTCTGACCCATGCTTGAGCAGTACACCCAGCAATGGGAGCAATACTTCCGTGAGCCGTACCCAACAGGGCTAGGAAACTGAGGATGTACTGGAATGGTTTTGTGCGCATTAGTCCAGAGATGGGGGAATAGAAAGGAAGAGAAGCTGATACCTTGTATTGTACTTATATGTTCGACTCATATGGATGGCAACAGATTGATGATCGCTGTGGTGCTGCGGCACAGCCCTGTACTGTTCGTTCAAAGTCCACAAAGGCGTTCGTCCGCCGCTCGGCCTCGTAACAATGGACCGTCCTTTACCGTATTAAACTGTGCCGGATGCGAAGCCAAACAGTTAGCTTTGAATCTCTTCACGTGTTCGCCGCCAACCTCGAAGACCGCCTAGTAGGGATGCTAGAGCACGTTGAGAATTTTCTAATGCACACCCAAAGTCAGAGGACGATGGTCGACAGAAAATGATCTCGAACTTTGAAGTACCGTCCAGTGAATCCATGTGGACTTACCGGTCTTAAATCGATACCGTCGTTCGCGAACAAAGGGTGGAAATGCGTCACCGGTTCGCGAAAGGTGATCTGGAGGTAGCACTAGTACGGGTAGCCCCAGTTCCGAGATTGAGAGCCACGGAGGTGTGTGACACAACTGAATTCTACATAGGCGGGAGCTTTATGTACATTATACCATCCGTGTCCACACCTTCACAGTGCGCCGAATGATTGGAGGGAAGAAAAGATTGACCCGGCGGGCACGAACCCACCATAAAATCTTGCCTGGATCCGGGCGGCAATCGATGCTAGGAGTGGTAAAACTCAGTTAGATGCTCGAACAACTCAGGCGTTGACATAATACATACCAGCCGTTACACCAGTTGCTCCAAAGCCCAACATGGCTAGGATACCTTTTGCCACTGGCAGGGCGAGTAAAACGCCCAATATAAGAATTATGAGGGCAGAAATGAAACGTGGGTGCGCGGCAACTAAGTTGAAAAAAGTACTCGTAATCGATATCGACCTCGCCGAGGGCAAATGCTTTCGAAACTCACCAAAAATCCTCGCCCTTGTCCAAGCGCCTACCACGTGCGGCCACAGTGCATCGAACAGACGGGAGCCAGCTTGCCCTACGGCATTAAGGATACCCAAAAGTATGTCTGAGAGAAGGTCGAGCCACCCTTTCTCATTCCGCGGCATGTCGACGTTTCGAGTTTCAGACATGGCTAGTCGACGAGCGATGGTGCATCGGAGTCCTTGGGATGCAGTCTCTTGTAGGTTTTCTGCGTCACAAAAATACATTTGTGTTCTGTCTTCGTCCTGACTCGTGCTCGACCATCAGAGGGCAACGCAGATAAAAAGGAAGTTCGCGCGAAGTAAGCGCGACACGAAGAAGGCCAGATAATCGAAAGGAGAAGCAAGAATCCTGGAGTCCATGCTTAGTTAGATGGCCGAGTAAGCTGTACGAAAAAGAATTTTCGATCATGGATCATGGTTGCGTGCTGGTTCGGTGTTAGGCTACTAAGTCTGTGAGCCGTCCTGTATCCAACTGCATCGGTGAACTAACTGCGGATCCCGGGTGATTATTAATGCTACAAAGCCAGGCTTGAATTATGCGGGCGTACTAGTCACTTCCTACCAGCACCAAGTTCGGGGACGCCTTGAGAGGCATACTACCCTCTTGCAGCGACGGTCTCACTTGGATCGAAACAAACCGACTTCAGGGGAAAATGGGTGGATGTGAATCCACGGTTAATTTATTAGTGACGTATTGGACAGCGAGCGATCTTCCCCGGTAGTCAAGGGAAAGACTTTCGAAGCGGCGAATGCGGCGACTTCGTCACCAACCAGATTTCAAACATCAGCATCCGATAAGAGTGGGATATAAACAATAGCACCCTACAAAGTTTTCACGAATGACCTTCCCTCCAGATATAGCCCTTCACGAAACATTCATTTTCGATGGCAGGGTATCCACTGTTTATCTTGACTCTAGCGTCATCGTATACGGTCCGATTCGGGATGAGAGCCAGTGCTCTTGACCCGGTAATGGGAGCTAAGGGTCACTGCAAAAATTTTGTGCATTAGCCTTTGGACGGTGGAGTAGAGAAGGATAAGAACTATACCCACAATGTACTTGTACGTGCGACTCGTGTTCATTTGATAATCACCAATCGAACACGATGATGCGTTCCCAATAGATAAATGATCACCTTTCGCACTGAAATTGAGTTGCGGTATCCGCGCAACTGTATACCCTATCACTCAAGCTTGTACTTACCACAGGAAGTGCATGAAAACGCGGAGGTGTTCGTCCACTGTTCGGTCATTGAGTATTTGACCGCCCTTGTTTGGAGAGCTAGATCACTATATGCATGACTCGAGTTCGCACTCACTATTTTCTTGGAAGATTCGACAATGTTCGGGTGGGTGATCGCTCGTTTAGCGCTACTCCGCGCAGAGTCTCTGGGAGAAAGCTCTGCTCACCTGGAACTCTGAACATCGTCCACCCAACCCTCAGTGAATATGTTCCGGATAATCCTGTTGTCCTCTCCTGCGACGCCGACGGTTATGATTGAGGAGTTAGTAACAGTGAAAGAATAACGATTCCTTTCTGGAAGGACGAGGAATCACGGGTTTGAGAATTGGTGCGAGCATGTTATGCGTCATGTTACCTCGTCAGCGCAAACCAGCGCTTCCGTAGGACTACGACTAGATGTGTCACAACCCCTGAAAGATGTTGTATGGCCTGTCTCTCTTTGGGAGTTGGAACGATTGATTTTACCGTCTCAGGGTAGGAATATTCACATGCAAGCTGAGCTTGAGTTGGATCACGAAGTCTATCCATCATTAGCAAGAATCGAAGAAACCCTGTTACGATGTCTGAGCAGACTCTAGAGTAGTAACAGGAGTAGGAAGTGGAATGAACGGTGAAGGGGGCTCAATCAACGTATTTCCTAACCGTGGTGGCGCTTCGCGAGTTATGAACTCATAAGTAGTCGGCAATTTCGCGGCACCAAGACGCAGAGCTGCGAAAGTATTCAGCTGATGCAGAGGCATGGACGACCCGAGACAACCACCTTCCCGTGCAATCTCTTCACGTATGGGAACACCACCAACCTCGAAGATGACCCGCCCAGTAGGGACACTGGAGTACGTTGAGAATTTTCCAATGTATGCAAGAGACCGGACCATACCGAGTTGCCCAGAATTCGAACGTTCCCTTGCCCTTCCCCATACGCGTTTCGTTACCCTGCATATATGCGGCATCAGCATAGCTCCGTTTGCATACCAGACGTGAACGGACTTTTATGCAGACAGGAATATCAGGGAACACCCGCAAATACACCTTTGCACCTTTCACGACCTTGATGGCCCGCTTGATGACCTCCTCGGCAGTCATGAGCTGCTTCGCAGTGAACCGGACGCCTTGTCCCTTGATTCTAATGCCATACTCTCCATATGCGAGTGTCGTGCCGCGGGTAGACCCGCCAGTAGGGATAGGAATGCGACCTTTCTGGCGTTTGGCGTACTTGACCTTACGTGGGGCAATTTGGTTGCGGAAACGCGCACCAAAAGTGCCTTTTGGAACGGATACTGGCGGTAGCGCCTGTCGTATTCTTGGTAACGCAGAAGAGAGGGAAAGGAAGGAGAACATCGCGGTCGCTGTGATAGGCGATTTTGTAAGTACTTTGCCCACCAGAAAATCCACGTGACCCCCATAGGTGGGGTTACTTCAATAACCACAGCCGCTGTATCGACCACGCCACGACCACCGTCGGTCGCCACGATGAGCGACAAGAAGAGAGCGTTCGAGGGAAACGGCGAGACTTCTGTCGCAAAGAAATTCAGAAGGTAGGATAAGCTCTCCATTTCTCGGTATGCTTCATGTCTGATTCGTGCCGTGTCCTTGCCAGCGATGCTGTGAGTCCTTTCTCCGTCTTTCAAGGTGAATTCACCTATCGCACTTCATTCTAACACGTTTCTATAACCTTTCTGCTCTTCCACAGACACCCTCTAATGGTTCCTTGACGCCCGTGGTGAGTCTCGCCGCTCGCAGCGATGGCCCCCTCCCAAAAAGCTGACCACTTCATCACAGTTATCAGGAGATGCGCTCATCGCTCAAAAGCGGGCAGAAATTGCTGCCAAGGTGGCTGCGATGAGAAGCAACATTCCAGGCGTCCCGACGAAGCCTGCTGCCGTGGCGACTCCACCCATCAAGACTTCCAGTCCCGAACCCGCACCCGGCCCTGCGATGCCCAATATGGACGACCTTGCGCGCAAAGTTGCCGAAGCAAAACGTCGTGTCGCGGAAGCTCAGAGCAAACTCGCTATCAAAGATAACCCTTACATGGTGCGTCCACCACGCTGTCCTCAAGCAACTGGCTGACAACCACATGAAGTCAATGCCTCAGACTGGAAAGAAGAACAAGCAGCCGGAGCCTGCGCAACAAGGAGCAGGTTTGAAGATGGCTGCACACCCATTGTTGCTCGATACTACTCCGGTTGCACCACAGTCCAAGAAGGACAAGTACAAACCGATGCAGCCCAAATTTGCCTCTATCAAGGTGCGATTGTCGGTTCTTCTGGTCGAGGATCTTCTGCTCATCTAGGGTCAGGCAAATATCCGTAATGTTCCCACTCCTCCCCCCGCTCCGACCCCAGTTGCATCTGCCGAAGTTAAAGCCAATCCCTACTCATCAGGCCCCGCGGCCGTGAAGGACAGTGGCTTTGAGGGTGCTCCAAAGGAGCGAAGTGGTCGTTCATTCAGGTTTAATCCCAAGGGCAAGTATGTACAACTCGGGAACCAGATGCGACAAGAGACCCAGCTCGAGGCGCTAAAGCAACGCATTGCGGAGAGTGCTCGCAAAGCAGGGTTAGATTCAGAATTCGAGACCCTAGAAAAGAATATCAAGGTGAGGATCTTTACCGCTGTGTCAAGTGAAGCTGACCCGTGCACAGCGTGAGCCACCTCCGGATGTGGAGTGGTGGGATGCTGCATTGCTACCAAACAAGACCTACGACGACCTTGCGTTCGGTATCGAAAACCTCAGTATTCGCACCCAGGACTCGCCAGTCACGCTCTATATCCAACACCCCATCCCGATTCCCGCTCCTGGCGACAAGAACAAGGTTGGCCTCAAGCCACTCAAATTGACTGCCAAGGCACGCCACATCATTCATCTTTTTCGTTCGTTTCTAATGTCGTCTGCAGGAACAAAAGAAGATGAGGAAGCAACGTCGGCAGGCCGAACTGCAAGACAAGCGTGATCGCATTCGGATGGGTCTTATTCCCCCTGATCCTCCAAAAGGTATTTGGCACAATGTAAATCAACACAGCGTAATGCTAATTCTTTGCAGTTCGTCTCGCCAATTTGATGAAGGTTTTGACCTCAGATGCGGTCCAAGATCCCACACGAGTTGAGGCTCGTGTACGCCGTGAAGTCGCCATGAGGAAGCATACGCACGACAAGATGAACACCGAGCGCAAGCTTACCGATGACCAGCGGCGTGAAAAGATTGAGAACAAGAAGCTGGAAGAGGAAAAGAAAGGGATCTGTGGAGCTGTCTTCAAGTATGTCCACCTTTCATCGCTCCTTCGTCTCCTCTGGTCTAATGTCTTTTGCAATGAAGGGTCAAGAACCTGTCGGATCCTGCTCAGCGTTTTAAAGTTCGGAAAAATGCGGAACAGATGAATTTGACGGGTTTGTGTATCTTCAATCCCGGATTCAGCATGATCTATGTCGAAGGCGCGCAGACGTTTATACGACAATACAAGCGCTTGATGCTACATCGCATCGCCTGGACGGAGGCGGCTCGCCCTCGCGGAGGGGAACAGGTCGAAATCGAGGAGGGCGACGAGGGGAGCACAGAGGGCAAAAGGAAAGAAAAGGCTGATGAGGTTGTGCATGGTGGAGGAGAGGGTGTCATATCGCTGGAGGACAACGCGTGTTACCTGGTCTGGGAGGGTCTATT
Source organism: Rubroboletus pulcherrimus (assembly GCA_038091165.1). NCBI lineage: Eukaryota > Fungi > Basidiomycota > Agaricomycetes > Boletales > Boletaceae > Rubroboletus > Rubroboletus pulcherrimus. Next base: position 10,335 of record JBBPNY010000262.1, read on the forward strand.
GCGAGAGCGGGCGTTCAACAGTTTCAAGCCCAGGAGCTGCCCTACTGATGGAGTTGCGAAGGAAGCGCTTGGACAAAGGTTGGCAGGTTACTGGGATATGACCAAGAACTGGAAACCGGAGGAAGAGGAGTTGTTCTAGTCCACATTGGTATTTTACGTGCTATTACTATTACGGCTAATGGCTTCGGTGGTTTCTGGCGGGGTTGAAAATGCACAGTATAAGAAAGAAGAGCCTTCCGAGAAGTCCAATTGCCACGTCCTCACCATGCGTCTTGCTCTGGCGTTCTCCGCGGCTTCGCTGTTCGCATTCGTCGTCGGCTCTCCCCTTACCGACGTCAGTCCCAACTCAGAGCTGATACTCGGTAGTACAGACGCTCAACTGGAACAATGCTTCCGCTCTGGCGCAATTTGTGACTGGCCAGCTGGGACGAGAGGGCCATGTTGTCCACCATTGCTATGTGTGCCATTGAGCCCGCACAGGACACCCTACTCGATCTGTGCCTTGGTGGAGGTACGTCTACTTCTCTGGCACATTGTCTGATGGGCTGACAATCACGGTAGTGAGGGGACTTGGCCGAGAACCTGGTGAGGTCCAGTCTCGACCACGCCGGATCGTTGTGAACTCTTCGGAAATGTCGTGTTTAACGGTGTAGCTTTCGTGCTTGGCGGATGTGTGACTGTCGCGGCTCTCTGCACCGACTGTAGTACATCTACGTGGCAAACACTTATCGGGGCGGCTGCGATACCGAGACGAAACATATGTAGACCATTCATATCAGTGCTAGTGACACCCTGGATTGCTTTATGACCTGGTTCGGAACCTGTTTATCTCTTTACTGAAGTATTTATAGCCGCGAATACAAGCCATGCATGCAGGAGATGATCTTTGCTGTTCTTCGCTGGCATTTGTGCTTATGAGTATAGTGGAAGGACGACTCTGCGAAAATAAGAAGACGTCGGTGACTCGTCGTGTCCGGCCTAGGTGAGCTGTAAGGGTAGCACCTCGCAAAACGAGCCAGGTGCGCTAATCGGCGGTCAAGGAAACCGACTAGGGCGTGGTGGCTGAAAAGTGGCGAGGGGCCGTGCACGACCGTAGAATGCCGGCAACATTTCATCCAGGAAGAAGTGAACTGGTTCGCACTGTTCGCAAGAAAGGGGCTTACATGTACAAAAAAGGTTCGGCCGATAATCCTGATCTGAGCATCTGCATCAAACCTCGACCTCTCCCACCGCTGCCATCATGTCCACTGACGCGATACAGACCTATCAAACTGAGCTCCTCATCCAAGCCGAAGAGGCCGGCGCGCTCAAGTTTGGCCAGTTCACTCTCAAATCAGGACGGTACGCTTCCCCGCATCAGCAAAACTGGTCGCAATGATATGGCATGGTGACACACGGGTTGTACACACACTCAACCAGGATCTCACCCTACTTCTTCAATGCGGGTCTGATGAGCAGCGGCAAGATCCTCGACACCATCGCAAATGCGTATGCGGCGACGATCCTCGATGCTCTCGATGCGCATGTGGTCCCTGCATTCGACATCATCTTTGGGCCAGCGTACAAGGGGATCTCGCTTGCGGCTTGTACGGCGCTCGTGTTGAGTGCCAAGTATGGTCGCTCGTATGGGTTCGCGTATGATCGCAAGGAGGCCAAGGATCATGGAGAAGGCGGGAAGCTCGTCGGGGTACCCGTGCAGGCCAAAAAGGTGCTTATTTTGGATGATGTCATGACTGCCGGGACGGCCGTGAGGCTGGCTATCGAGTCGATCCAGGCAGCGGGAGGCGAGGTGGTGGGTGTGGTTCAGTTGCTCGATAGGGAGGAGAGAGGAAAGGATGGAGGGAGCACGGTGGAAGAGGTTGAAGGTATCGTCGGTGGCAAAGGACGCGTACTGTCGGTGCTTAAGATGAGGACACTGATGGCTTGGCTGGAGAAAAACGGGCAATCGGACGTTTTGGACAGGATGAAGGCATATCGGGACGAGTATGGCTGGAAAGCATAGAACTACCGACGGATATACAAGTTCCTAATGGCTGAACCCTATCCGTTCTCTGGCAAAACACAGCCATGTCACAAGTGCTGCGGACCCTACTGATCACCGAGTCGTTGACCATGTCCCCAGTTGTATCCAGTCCCGCGAGCACCTGCAGCTTGCTCAGCACGCTGTCTGGGTGCGTGAGCTTGATATCCGTCTCTGTTAGTAGCCCGGTGCTCTCCTCCACGTTCACCAAACCAATCTCTCAACCACCTTGGTGCGAGAGCCAAGCCCGCAAACCTCCCTTGCTCCACACCTCCAGCTCCGGTGCCTGCACCCCACACCAACCACCACCAGAGATGACCAACAATCATCCCTGTCAGACTCTCTGCTGCGCGTCCATTGATGACATCTATCGCAAGGAGGGCGTATGGAAAGTACTTGACTGGGATGGTGACGAGGCCCATAACAGATGTTTGTGCACCTGGGGGGGACAACGCGCACATCAAGTACGTGAGGCAGTTCAGGATGGCATGGTCGTGGACCATGGTACCAAACGGACGGTTAAGGGCCTAGGGTCCGTCAAGGACTGTCACAAGGACTGCGATAACTGAAAGACTGACGATAACCCCAAGAGAGGCAAGGAAAAGCTGCCACGCATAGTCTGAGGAACGACGCTCATAGTGCGTAGATTCGAGACTGTTGGAATTTCGGCTGGTGGTGTACCACGTGTTGGGAAGTTCAGACACGCAAACGAAACGAAGAACTCAACTATAACATCAAGAGGTGGAACAGGTATTCCAGCCTCATTGCTAATCATCGGGAGTGAGATTTGAGTAACGCTGAAAAGTTCACGGATGCTTACTTCCGAAAAACAAGCTGGTGTATACCCTCCAAACCTATGAATCTGTTAGCGGTGAAGAGACGGACTTGCAGAAAACATGATGGGGCTCACCTCCCATCTCCTGGTAATAAGGGGGGTTATGAAGAGCAACTTGTGCCCAGGTACAAGTCCAAGGATGGCAGGTACGGTAATGCCGAGAGATGATAGGACGAGAACACGCGTTACTAGAGGGATTTTCTTGATTTCTGCTACAATTTCTGCCATATTGGTTGTGGCAAGTCGGACGTGGCGAGCCAAACGTGGCAACCTGGTGGGGCTCGTGCACGTGATGTCTCCACATTCTTCATTGTTATGTCACTCGCTTGCGTTCTGTGCCCGGATCCACGCTCCTTTCCCGTGTCCCATGTCTACTTATCGTTGCGACGGACGGGCTATCCGATGAACTTGAAGGCGTTACTCACCCATCTATCGAAGGAAGATACCCCTGACGAAGAGGAGCGTGCTACTGCTCCACAGACAATCCAGTTCACACCCTCACAAGACTTGGGAAATACTAGGGACTCCGAGAAAGTAGGAGGTGATGCTAGCGCCATTGTGCATAGTGGTGGAACGGATGATGTCGACTTTGAACATGACGACAACCAGGAATATGACGATACTCTCCCCAATGCCGATTTGGCCAACCAAGATGCGAGTCCACGCGGTCTACGCCGCATATTCTCCCGGATATTGTCTTCCGTATTTCCCTCTCCAAATGACGAAGAAGAGATCCGAGCATACGTACCCCACTATCGACTCCTGCCGATTTTATCTGGCATCACCATCCCGTTTTGCATTTTGTTAGAGATACCCGGGTTAACGGCACGTTGGTACATCCGTACGGATGGTTTTACCATCGTAGCCTCAAAACCTAACCCACTCCTGCTCGACGTCGGAATTGCGTTGAGTATATTTTGCGCAGTCTTGGCCAACATCTGTTTAGTCATTCGTTTCCTGGAGAGGCGTATCAAGACAATGACGATTTTATGCACCCTATTTCTCTCGATACACGGTAAGTTCACAAGTACATGTCCCGCATCGCGTCACTGTCACTGTGTTCAGACATTATCAACATGGCTGCTCTCGCTACGTTCGGAGCGACAAAGGATGGATACACATACGGGCAGGCATTTTGGATGACTTTATGCTCCACGATCGTGTCCATGTTCACGAACGTGACCCTTATTATCGATCTTATTCGAACCTCCGATTTTAAGCGAAGTGGTGAGTTGCTGGTGTGTCATTTTAGTGGCCGGTCAATTGATCACTTGACATAGGGAGTGGACTCACTAGGAGACAACGATCTTTGGTCATTATCATCATTGGCCTCTTCTGCTATCTTGCGTTTGGTGCTCTTGCCAACGCTCTCCTTCTCGACCTGTCATTCATCAATGGTTTATACTTCACGGTGGTGACCATCGAGACCATTGGCTTTGGGGATATTGTTCCAAAAAGCAGAGCCTCCAAAGTATTTATTTGTTTCTACGCCACGTTGGGCGTGACCAATCTCGCTTTCGTGGTCGGGTACGTTCGTGAAACTGTCTTGGAAGGCCTTGATTTCGGGTATCGGAGGCGGCTCTTGGCGATCCAGGAGAGGAGACGAACTGCTCGTCGTCGGAGACGTGCAGAGCATCGGTGGAGACATGCCGTCATATGGCGTTTACGCGAACGACACGCACCTGTTTGGATCCCAGAGAGCACGAGCGATCAGGAGTCCCTTTGGTTGAAGCTCAAGTCCGGCTTCTGGCGCGCTGCATGGGGAATTCGGTCGACTGCCGGGAGAAGCACACACCAGAGTTCTCGCCGGTACGGCATGAAGCTTAACTTGTGGGCCCTTCCGCCATCTCAGCTCGAGGCTACAGCCATCGAGGCCGGTGTCCCCCTCGATACCTTGCTCCCCGCAGATTTCTATGACACGTACGACAGAGATGGCTGTCCCCACGCTGACAGTGTTGAACATCATGCGTTACCGTCGTGGTTTGTGGTTCATCCGGTCTACCATCGTGATAAACTTGCCATACAGCCTTTGACACATCGCCGGTTGGGTGCTATGGCCGCAATGCTCACAAAGCTGAGCCTCTCCATCTACCAGTCCGCTGGTAATCCCCTGCCAAATGGACCTGCTGTTCAGGCTGCTTCGGCTGCAAGTGAGCCAGAGGCCTTCCCGGACAGTTCCGGAAGTCTTCGAACGGGGTCCTCGGAGGACGGAGGAGATTATCGTGCCGACGTGGCGGATACAGAGAAGAAAGCATATTATACACGCTCTAGTTTGAGTTGGGGTTGGTTTCTCATTTTCTGGATGGTAAGCGAATAGGAAAGTGAGGGGATGGTCACTGAGTCTGCTATGTAGGGCGGTGCAGCCATCTTCAAAGCGACCGAGGGTTGGACGTATGGATTGTCTATATACTTTTGTCCGTGCTCCCATCTCCTTGAGAGATTCCTCGCTAACGCTGTCTGATAGGCTTTATCGCCTTTTCTACGATTGGCTATGGAGATTTATCGCCCACTACGCCAGCAGGTCGTTCTATCTTTGTCGTATGGGCTTTGGTCGGCGTCGCGACCATGACGATCTTCATTTCGGGTTAGCATTCGCGTGTCTATCCTGGCCTGACAGCACTGACTCCCCCTCACGCAGTCGTTTCCGAAGCATATACCTCCCGGTACAAAGGCATTCTTGGTCGTAACTCTTTCAAACATGTCGTTCAGCAATATCGCCAACGTACCAAGGTCACGTTGAACGAAGAAGTTCAACGCATAGGGACCTCGACTAGGGTGAAGTTTGTCCTCCGCGACTCGTTCGAACGCGAGGAAACCGATGATCTCGCAAACGAGTCTTCACCAGCGAGTGCTACCGCCGATGACAGCAACACCTCTGCTGTTGCTTCGACTTCCAGGCCCGATACGCACGTCCGACGCGCCCAACAGTCACTGGAACAGCTTCCGCAACAGATTTTGACAGAGACACGGTCGATCCAACAGTACATGCAACTGGCCGGCGACCTCGACGGGCGTTCGACAGACGTGGAGAGGTTTGTTGATGAGTCGGTCTGGAGTCTCGTCGATGACGTCATGAATGGGAGAAAACTAACCGAGTGTACCAAGATGGATATCTTGAAGGATGGGGAATCTCGTCAGGTTCGTGGTCTTGGGTTTTTGCGGATGAGGCTGACTTTTTTTTTTATGATGTTGATGGCACAGACGCTGATGATGTTGGGGATAGAACGTGAGTCAGACGGACCTGGTGGATGCTGTGTTCTTGCGGTTTAACGCGTCCGATATACAGGATCTTTGAAAGAGTTGGTGATCACCTCCGAACAGGCAATCGCGGCTATTCAGGAACGGGATCGGATCATTGCAACGTTGGAACGTGAAGGGGGGCAGGATGAAGCAGAGGATGAGCAGAGGTGTTGATATGGGATGGGGCCGCCCAGGCAAGTGTACATGCGATTCAGATTCCCATTTAGTATATGGAACGCACTTTGACGACGTTCACGAGAGATCTGGTGCGTAACTTATACATAACTATTTCCTGTGTATTCCATTACTGTCGTTCAACTTGGATTTCTGGATTTTCCCGCTACGATCAGAGTTCAAGCACTCGTGACTGACAATTGGACCCCATTGACCCAGTCACGTTGTCCTCGGACCTCGGTAAACCTCGCCAGCTGGGGTCAGTGCCATCCAAACCAGTCTAGGATGCAATGATACATCGCCATGTGCACCCATGAGTCATTCACTTGGACGAGTCCGCAGTATGTCTTATCATCATCAAGGCCAGATATTCAAATCTAATTTAAAACGAAGTACATATAAACCGGCCGCTGTCAACTCGTGTCTGTCAGGACGAGAATCCCGTCTTTGGCCATAGCTTAGGATAGTGATCAGACGATGCAGAGGATGGTGGGGCAATGACTATGTACACATGGTAGATATCTGTCCGAGGGAATGAGATCATGTGTACTACGAGTCCGTGGGGAAACCGAGGGGAGGACGGGCGGCAGCGCGAAGCGCTGTCCGGCTCCGTAGGCGGTCCTGGGCTGTAGGTGAGCTGCTGACCCAAACGAGTCGGATGACAACGCGTGCAGTGGGTACTACATGCCCAGGGAGGAGAGAGAAGAGGGAAGACTTACGGGGATTAGCGAACGGGGGGTAACGTTATACGGAGGAGGGATTCTTGCAGGAAGGGATTTACTTGTATGTACGGGGCGGGGATTTGGGCGTGCCGACGCAGGTATACCAAGAAGGCATCACTGGCCTACCTTCCTTTGACCTTGACCACTTCAAACGGGACGTTCCTGAGCAGTACTCGAATGTTGAACCGGTGCGGATCCCGTGGCCCTGAAGGAGGGTTAAACCGGCGGCTTTCAAGGCGACGCTGAGCGTAGCCAATAATTTCGACTTGGTGGGAGACTTCAAGTTGTGGCCCTTGCCGTGCCGATACGCGAATAAAGGGCTGTTGCTGGGGGGCGCGTTGACGCTCAGGTGGTTCTCAAAGGCGGCGGCAGGATCCGAAGGGCCGTTTTGCTTTGCCCAAATGACATCCTCCCCCTTGGGAGAGGATTTTGTGCGGGGAAGATGCAGGTTAGTGACAGCGTTACCGGCCCGGTCGTGCACCACGCGAACGTCTGAGGGCTTGATGTGTGTATTCAGGTCGAAAGATGTGAGGGTCCGGGTGGTGAATTCGCCTGTGCAGGCAGTTGCGTAGAATAGGGACGTTAGGCAAGCGAATGCCGCCGCGTGTAGAGGTTTGGAGATGTCAAGCTGGGAGCGTATGATGGTGACAATAGTTTCAACCGTGTAAGGTTCCCAGGGGGGTCTTTTAGATGACGGAGGGGCGAGGTGGAAGGCGGCCTTGAGGAGGGCTTCAGCTTCAGTTTCACTCAGAGACCATTCAAGCTTGTGGGCGGTGTGCCATGTTTTGACCCCGCAGAGATAGTTGGCGATCGCGCTGCTTGAATAGGAACCGGATAGTGTCGCCACTTTCCAGGATCCCCTTGTTGCCGCAGAGAAGATGTGAAAGGTAAGCAATCCGGAACCGTACAATTCCCTCGTGCTAGAGGCCCACGCGTGGGATAACACGTCGTGGATCCGTTGGGCGTCGTCCCGCGACAAGCTAGTCTGGGACTCGTTGACTCGGAGCCTGGCGCAAGATTGTGGGGGGGACCAAAGCAACAGGCGGCCGCGTGCTTTGCAAGGCTGAGGGTGAAGAGGGGAAAGGATAATGAGCGAATTGGGTGCTAAGAAGGCTGGGGTATAAAAAAAAAGGGGGTGAACTGGAATGTGCTATAATGTGTCGAGAAAAGGTCTGGGTTTAAAGGAAGGATAGGTTCTGAACGAGGCGAAATTTTCCGGGTTTTCCAGGTTTAGGTACAGGTTTAGGTACAAGTGATAAACTTTGGGGCGGTTTGGAAGGGACCGATTAAGATTCCGTAGTTTCACGGCTGTAAGGGCCAAGGTCTAACTCTTTATGTATGATCTCGACGAAGATGGATTTACGTTCCTCGGTGGATAAGCTATTAGGGGGGGGCTATGTGGTGGTTAGATTAGGTATCTCGGTGCGAAAGCCGAATCGCAGTCCATCGGGTATTAAGGGGGTATCTACTGAGGAGGTTGGCCTCGATGATAAATTCCTCCCAGGCCTCGAGGTGATAGGGAGTTAATGCCTTAGCTCTTCTGAGCCTTATGGCATCGCTGGGTTCCGTGGTTTGTGTCACCACAGCCGGAGCACTCGTGCAGGGATGAGTTGTGGTTAGTTCTGCAACCGAGGGGTCGTTGCCAGTCTGTGCAAACGACGAGGCCCTTGGGGTTGACGAGCGAACCCTCCGAATTCCGGCGACAACGAGCTGGAGTCCCATCCCAGAGTTCTTTGGAATGGCATCTGTGGACTGCGTGAGGGAACCGCCCGAGGCACGTCGGGCAGGCAGACCGGCTGTTCTTGCTCTTGGAGCGTGCTCGGAAGGACCGGCAAGGTGATTGATCCTTTGGGGATAGAGCGCCTCCGGGTGGGCTTCGATTCCGGGACGAGCTTGGCGAGGCAGAACGTGACCAGCGCGGATTGAGAGAGCCTCGGTGGTCGCGAAACGACTGGCGAGACGATGCACCTCGCCAGTGACGGCTTGACGAGGACTTGCCCTGGGTCAACAGGGTCTCCACCTGGTGCGGTGGTAGCAAACGAGAGGAGCCATGGGAGGCAAGAGTGGACTGGTGGGGACACAGTTCACGGCAGCGGTATGGGAGAAATGCCGGTGGGGACGCAGTCGACGAGCAGGTTGTGGAGGAGGGGACAAAAACCCGAGTGTGCCGTGAATTTTTTTTTTTGTGCGATCGGTGGGGACGTTGTCCACGGCAGCGATTGGGAAAGGAAAGGAAAGACGGTCGGACAGAGGATGCAAGTAACACTGTTAGCTCGGTCGTTCTCGAGGGGTTGGATATCCTACCTTTGATATGATCCTTTGGTTGTCACTTGATTGAATCTCGAACGCAATATTGCGCATGAGGTTGTCGTTCGTGATGGAGATGTCATACCCATTATTAGCTTTTAGTTCATCGTGCCAGTCGCGACGTACTCGCGCCGCGTATGTAAGTACGATTTTGTTTCCTAGTGCGGTATTTCGTATGGGGTGTGTCTCCATGTTCCAGAAAAAGGTGGCCAACGAATCCAGGTTTGAGGCCGGCCAGTTGGCCTTTCTCGCGTATACAAGGAAGTTATTCTTGGCCCGAAGAAAGCTTTCGAAGGAGAGTTCGTGGTCCGCCAGCGCGTTTCGAGACGCTCGTACCGTGGCGACAGAGCGCACAGTGAGAATGTCGTCCACCTTGGACAGACAAAAGGTATCATCGGCTTGCGACCTGTTGTTGTTGCGGGCTGCATCGGAGCAACCTTCTGGTGAAAAGTACCACAACTCGACGAACTCGAAGGAACTCAACTTCTGGATGGCGTACTGCGACGGTCGTGGAATTAGAATGTTGGCGACGGATGTGCCAGGCTCGAAACTGTTCATCTTAGGTTTCTTCTTCTCAGCTTCTTCTCCACCCAACCTCCCGGCTTCCCCGTCTAGCCGTCTCTGCTTCCGAGGCGCCTCGCCGGCGGCACGGGCTGCAGCTTCACGGTCAGCTACCCACGCGACCGCCCCTCTTGTGCAATTGGCCTCCCAAGCAACAAGCAAACGCTCAACCGTCTGCTGGTCGTTCTCCCCGAATCCCACCTTGATGCCGTCTCGTATCACGGCGAATTCATCGCCAGCATAGCCTGGTGGATGCTCCAACCTCGGATCAGCCATGTCGGGGTTTGCGAAGAAATTCGGACCAGGGAGTGAACTGGAAGGGATCGTTCGGTGTGTTACTGAAGCACTAGCTAGGGAGGAAAAAAATGCGAGCGAGCTGGTCAAGCAGTCGCTGTTGGGCGGTAGGAAGTGGCTGAAGGGAGAGAGACGCTACGCCACTTCCTGCCGCTCGGACAAAGACCGAGCTCTGTCTCTGTACACGTGCCTCGCTTCGATACAGAACCGCCATCTACGCAGTGTCCGTTCAACTATTGGGTAGGTATTTCGTGGAACTTTTTCACGATAGTTGCATGCTTAGTCGCTTTCTTGTTGTGGTCGGGCGTGTGGCTCTAATTTTGGCGTCAAGGTACGACGTCGATGCTGGCTCAGCTTACCAGCGACGTATGTTTTGCGGAATTGAGCATTCCTCTCCATCCTTGGTATGCCACCGCCATCGGGGACCTCGCCCGGCTGGCGGTTTCGTCGATGGAGCAACGTGGTGAGGGGATGGGACAACGCGTCAAGGAGACGAAACAATGAGTTACTAGGATGAAATAGCATCTCGAGGCGCTGGAAAGGCAAATTTCTGGGACGGAGATATCGACGATGGAGTTGGCAGTACCATCTAGGAAACACGACAAGATGCGAACACCGGGCACCCCAAGGACATAGGCACTTGCTATTTTTGGGAGGCGGAGAGGAGCCTGTATGGTCAAACGTATGTCATCCCACTGTACACCTCTTGTGTATGGTAAACACCACTGTGTCAAAGTGTCACCAATGTCCGTGTAATGTATATGTCGCAGTTCAAGTTTTCTTGGTGACGACCATTCCTGCTTGGTCACAGCGACTTGAAGTATTCGCATTCATGCGACTTTGAAACAGTTTGCACTTCTTCTATGTTTCCTTTGTCTACTCACCAACACGCGCAATTTCTAGTGATGGTCTGCTAATCTCCGAGCCGGATTGCCCAAACAGTCGGTATCTAGTAAATGCTGTAAGTCCCATATCTGTACCGTGACCATAGGATCATGATTACTTGCACGATTCTGGATTACTCCAAAAAGTTCTTCTCAGCGCACACCCTTGAATGGGGCCTGCCCCTTTTCACACATACCACTACAGGATTTACAGAGTGTCTGGCCACACTTGATCGGTGTTCTAATGAGCCGGACAAATTTACCAGAGTATGAACACCTCCACGGTCCGCATTTTGGTGGCTGGACGCGGTACAGTGACCATCTACCATTCTTCGTCCGTGTGAGCGACCTTTTTCAACCACCAGCGTAGATCAGGGGTCTGCTACAACCAGTAACCTGGTAATAGCTGCGGACGAGTCCCCTCCCATTCGGTTGAGGACTCCATCACAGGCTCGAGGGGTGCGTGAGGTCAAGATGCGCGGGTGCCATCTTGGAGTTCCTGGGTAGCTCACTGTCCACAAACGTTGGGGCTCGCGCACCATTCGCGGGGTAGTGAAGCGGGGAAGGCAACTAGCAGTCCACGCGTCCGACGTGGCATGACGACCTGCTTGAGGGAGAAGGCATCCGTAGTTGCAGAAAGGGAAGATTCCTCATACATGCCAGTGGCGTCATCAACCGGAAGGACTACGACTGGAACGTCCCCTGTATACGTTCTCCGAACCAGTCCCCTGGGGCACATTTTATCAGGTTTGCTCTGTCAAGGCACCCCGTCGTCAAACTGGGGAGGTTTCTGAATAGGGGTTGGATGACTCCCACGTCAGACGGGTCAGACGGATCAATGTTCCTGTTCTGTGGATGAGGGTCAGCCAAGATGATACGAAGAGCGCTGGAAAAAGTTTGGTAATACACTTCGAAGTTTGTGAGTTGCCTCTTGTCCATCTGAATTGGAACATTGACGGCTGTACGTGCTTATCGTCGTGACGGTGTCACCCGCTCGGATTTGCTCAAGGGTTGCAACTGCCACCGCTGTAGCGGCTCCTAGCGTACCCGGGAAGCAACCCGAAATATAAGATCGCTGGGTTGTGGATTTCATCTTCAGGTATTGCACGTAGTTTTCGATCGATGATTCCGACCTGATTGCCCCTTTTGGTATTTAGACAAACGGCTCGGTGAATGTCTGCGCAGGTCAGTCCGAGTAATAATGATGTCGATGTCCTGATCTCGGGAACTCGATGATACACTATCAACACCTTGCCAACCTGGTTTTGCCTCAAAACCTCAATCCATTGATGGCGTTGGCCTCCGGGGTATACTTGGCGACAGAGTGCTCCGGGAGGCTGTCATTCCGTAGCCCCTTCGTTTCGAGTTCTATCGTCTTGTGATTTCGGAAATCATACAGGGGCTGGAAAGCTGTGAATCCTACTGATATCTCTTTCGTTGTTCCGTTGACAAATGCTACATTCATACGACGTCGCCTTGATTGACTGTATCAGAAATGGTGAGCAGGATTCCACCACCATCTGCCTCGATCAACTGACTTCTTTTGAGCTCGTAACAAGTACGAAATCGTCGTAATCAAGAGCTGGTGGAAAGGCCCCAGATGGAACGAGAATTGCGCAAGGTTGCACGACATCACAGGCAACTTCAGTCTGCCATTCTCCCATGTCGACAACCTGGGTCGATTCGAACATGACCTTTCTCGGAACGTCCATCTCTCCATAGATGTCACTATGTCTGCGTGCAAATGATGCCTAACCTCCCCAGAGCGCCTTAGCGAAGTGAAGTTGCCGGTGACAGTGGAAAGGAAGAAGGTATCTGATAGGGCGAAAACTTGCCTTGCTTGCACGAAGAACTTCTCCTTGAAATGCAGCCCTACTAGAGCGCTTTCGACGGTAGGACATCTACATTCGGAAAGATGAACATTGCTTCCGTGAACCACACCCTGTACAGTGTTAGAAACCTGGGGAGAAGGCGAAAAGGAGTTGCGCGCATTAGCACAGCTGGGGGAGTGGGGAGCAAAAACCGACGACGTCTTGCAGTCACTGCGTACATAGTTTGATTGACCAGTTCCAAGTGATTGACTAACATATTACCATCATCTCTCATCATCGCCTCGACAGTGCAGATGGCTTCTCAGGCCAACTCCCAACCTCCTCTCATCCGGGCACTACTCATCGATATTTCTGGCACGCTCCTGATAGGCTCATCGCCCACCCCTGGCGCTGTCCAGGCACTCGCAAAACTTCGCGCTGCACACATCCCTTTCCGCCTCTGCAGCAACACTAGCAAGGAGTCAAGCGATGCCGTGCACGATCGGATGCGCGCTGCTGGACTGGACGTACGACGAGAGGAGTTGTGGACGAGCATTGGCTCGCTCAGGGCGGTGTTGAAGGAGTTGGGGGTGAAGAGGTAGGGGTTGTCACGTTTCGTTTTATCTGACGAGCGTGGTCTGTTTCTGCTCATCGGGCCTTTGGGATCGTCTTGTAGGCCATATATGCTACTCTCACAATCCGCGCAGGAAGAATGCACAGATGATTCAGACTCACCATCGTCATTACCATACGACGCCGTCGTCGTCGGTCTCGCACCAACCCTCCTCGACTACGCACATCTAAACACTGCTTTCCGGATCCTCATCGGCGAGGACCGACCCCGGGATATCTTTGTGTCTCAAACCCACCCAGACCCAAAATCTAACTCAGATATGAAAGAGGCCCACACCCGTCCACGTCCCCGCCCACCGCTCATTGCCCTACACAAAGCACGCTACCTTGAAGCCTCCGATCATGCTCTCTCCCTCGGCCCAGGCCCGTTCGTACACGCGCTCGAAGATGCCGCGCGGACGTCCGCGGTGGTCGTCGGGAAGCCCACACGGGCATTTTTCGAGGTTGTGTTGCGCGACCTTGACTGCGACCTCAACTCGGTGCGACATGACGGGGACATATCGCACAGCCTTTCCGATCTGCCTCACACGCACCGTTGGCAGGAGATCGCCGTGATTGGTGATGACGTGGATGCAGATCTCGGCGATGGCGCCGTGGAACTCGGTCTCTGGCGTGTCCTAGGTGCGCCCCATCCTCTTTACGTTTACCAACGTGTTACACGTTGATCATTGCTGGACAGTGAAAACGGGCAAGTATCGCCTAGGGGACGAAAGACGGGCAAACACGCTACCGCCTGACCAAGTCTCCGCGTCGTTTGCCGAGTTCGTGGAGGAGTTTCTCGAGCAGCGGAAGATGTCATCTTGAGAGTTGGCATCGCAAAACTAGAGCCCGAGGAAGAGACGATTTGTCATATCATATATAAAAGGAACGTCGTGAATAAGACTGGTAGACCTTGTCGAATGCAAAACCCAATCCCGGACAGCCATGTCGCTAGAAAATTACAGTTCACTCCCTCCTAACGTACACCCCTCGGTGGAGCCCTTGGGGTATGGGCAATTAGAGAGTTCGGTCTACGAGGGAGTCATGGGGTGCTTCTCTGACGGAGGCGAGACCGAAAACCCTATGGAGTATGGAGTACACCTAGCATATGTTGGGAAGTAGTCAACCGCACAGTGGAAACAATATACAGCGAGTTTACAACAACACTCTGAATGCGGTCGCTCGCGCGTTTCCCAGGGAAAACCTTTTACTCGTTACAGCCACCGTTGGAAGCACTGCTCGTCGCGGTCGCAGTGGCAATGTAGTAGTCCCAAGCCTCGACTGTCGCCGATGGGAAGAAATAACTGGATGCGGTTGTAGCTTGTCCATAATAAATCGCCGCTTCACCAGTCATGATCTCGTTCCCGAGGGAGGGCACTTCGCCTCCGACAACCTTGACCGTTCCCGAACTGGTGTTGATCACCAGTCCGGTTCGATTGTTACCAAAGATGAATTCTCGAGCGAGAGTGAGAGCCTGAATAAGGGGGCTTAGGAAGCGAGAGGGTGGAAGGAATGAGTCCCTCACGGAGATGGGGTTTGTATATGGAACGAGATGCCCAGCATCAGCAACAAGAACGTATGTCCAACCGCGTTCCTGGTGGACTATGCCAGCAAGCTCACCAGCGTCGTTGTACCACGGCGTTTCTGGCTTGCGTGTGAAACCCTGGATTCCGTCAAACGTCGTGTTCTAGGTAGTAAAAATTAGACACGAGGGGTGTGCGAAAGGCGCAACGCCGTACCTGGATGGCGACTGCATGCACAGTTAGCAGGCTGCCAGAACGGAGACGGAGCAGGAGACATACTTTGAGAACCAAGGTGTGGGACGAGGGAATCGTCGTTTCCAGAATATATGACGACCGACATGTCATGAGCGGTCATGTTCGTGGCAAGATCTGTCAGGAATGCCATGGGTCTGGCAATTCTAAGTATCTAGTCATGCCGATCATGACAAGTACTCACTCGACGCCTGGAGAACATTGATTGTGAGTAAACTCTCAGCTATAGTTGAAAGAAGGATCAAAGCTCACTTGGGTCGCCGAAGAGGTTCGCTATGAACAGGTGACATCAGTCCACTGTAGACCGCCGAAAACAGTTGCTTACTGGAACTATTAGTCGGTCCAAACGTGGCAGGGATAAATTCCACCCAGTCTTTGCTCGTAGGCGCATGGATCGCAGCACGCGTTTGGGGATCTGGGGGGATGCGCGTAAAGATCAACCCATCCATATATAACTCACAGACGAACCATTGAGAAAGACACTTGCATCCATTGTTACTTCGGGGCTCAATGCATCGGGGATATTGTAGTAATCGAACTGACGGCCGAATGCTAAAACACGAATTCTGAAATGGACAGCCAAACGGAATGAGATGAAATGGAAACGTACACCAAGGAAAGGTGAAATTGATGGCGTAGTCGATCATTTCGGCATACAGGTCACACTGATACCAAGGGTCGATGGTTCCATTCGCGCGACCGGCCAGGTCGCGCTTCCATACATCGCGTGCGCGAACTCGCTCACCGTGCTCCAACGTAGAACCATCTCTCTCTCTGAGCCTCGCGGCGAGTCCATCCTGCGCTTCAAGCACGAACCGTTTCTGCGTGAGTTGCTTGTTGTATTTTCCAGAGGATCCTACGGAAGCGGAAGAGGGCAACGGGGCGTTTAAAGTCGGAAAGTGCTCTGGTTGAGGATATTGGAGGGTGAGGTTGTACCCACAGAGTGAACTCCTAAATGGAAAAATAAGCATTCCAGGAACACGCACCCCGCGGCCTCGAACGCACTGTTCCCAAAAGTGCTCAAACACCTGCGTATCGTACCCGATGATTTGTGGGTATGTTTCCAGCACGCTCATCACAGGCAATTCGGAGGACGTCTCCATTGACGTAAGGGTTCCATCCCCAATGGC
>JBBPNY010000263.1:0-26692 GCA_038091165.1 Rubroboletus pulcherrimus
AACCCTGTAGTTGAAAACTGATGAGGCATTACCGCCGAAATCCCCCCTTGTACCCCTGTACTGTAGGGATTTTTTCAGCTACCCTCATCATCACATACATATTAGTATTCTTCCACCCCCCCTATACACTACCCCCCTCACACTGCTCACTTCACTCGCAGTGCTCAGTCCCCCTAAATTTGATAATGGTGGAGGAGACTCTTCTGGGGAAGTAGCGGGAGGGTCTGTATGAAAATGGTAAAGGGGCTTGAGGTTGAACGATGAGGAGTCGTCGATGGTAAAACAGGTCAAGGGTATGGATGAGACAGTCAAAGAGGGTTGGGGCAACTGGAATTTGATGTGTCCTCTCACCCAAGAGAATAAGCCTGGAGACTTTTTGTGTGCTTGATCAGTGGGGCGAATAGGAATGTTGGCAGAAGATAGTCTCCTGGAGGTATCAGGATGGACATGGTCAATGGTTCACCAGGGAGTGATTGAACAGATCAGAGAAATTCACTGTAGATGCCAACGAGGGAACCACTTGTGAGGAGGGAGGACGGGACCAGAACCGGATGTCATACTTGATATAGACAGAGATGGCTCATTGTTGAGAGATGCGACCAAGGTGGGGGTGCCTTTTGGATCTCCCTGGGGAAAAGCAGCTACCATGCGGTGGAAGGGCAGCTTCAGCTTGCTGGTGGATGCAGCTGCGGGCAAGCTACATATGGGTGAGCGTGATGGAAGGGAGGAGATAATTGTTGTTGGTCGAATCTCTATTGCTGCTCGAGGATACTATGGATTTAGTCATTAGCGTCGAATAAGCGTCAATGATGGTCACAGGAGAATGCTGATAGTGAGTATCCGCGTCGTGTCGTTCAATATCGCGTTCATTTGGCGTTCACAGGGCTCAAGTTGGTGGTAGTCTTTGAGCGTTTGAGCTTTGGAAGCCCGAGGCTCTAGTCAGCTCGAGCGACTTTGGGTTGGTTCAAATGGGGCCTGTTCCTGACTCCCTGTCTCTGTCAAGTTGGAACTTTGGGCCTTGCGCCACGAGCCCTGACGCGAGCCACGCACGTTCCGGTCGGTTGATCGGCCCCAGTGTACGAACTGGTAGGAGCCATAGCATGGTCGAGACGCCGTGACGTAGGCGAGAGTATCTGAACGACGAGCTAGATGAACTCGTTTGTACCCCCAGAGGTAGGAGATAAACATGACAGAAACCAAGCCTATGAAGCGTCTCGAACTCTTCAGAGCAAATCTTGACGAGGTACGGGAGGAAAAGGTTAGATCGGATGCTTGAACCAAATGTAGCAAGTGACGAAGATTGCAGGGACAGACGGCGGTAACTCGCTTTGCGAGTAGGATAATACGGTATTATCACCGTTCGCTACTACCTTAAAAACGCCCAGTGAAACACCTGCTCCATCTCTATCATCGTAGACGAGGTCCACACCATCATCTCCGCATCTCAGACAGTGTTGCACGCGCACATAAACGCGTTCGGTCTAGTACTAGGAGCTCAAGCCTTGATCCACCGTCCTTGGACGTCTAACTAAAGTCGATGGAGAGCGCAAAGTTGCCAGCGGTATAAGCCGTTTCTGCGGCTTACAGGACGTAGGATGGATTCTGTGGTGTGAACAGGAGGACATGCATCAGTGATCGAACGGAATACTCGTATCTAGCCAGTCCAGCCAAGGTCATGAAGAATGGAAACGTACTGGCTACACGGTGCGTAAACGCCCGCCAAGCAGAGCGAGACTTGGACGATGGTCAGAATACTGCGAGAGTTCGTGAAAGGGGCTGTCGATCGCCTGCCCACCGACATGCCGAAATACGGCACTTCCATCCTGCCTTGAATGGCAGTAGAACGGTTTAAACGATGGCGTGGGCCCGATTAAACTGACGCGTATACCGCGTTTGTACGATCCGCCTGCAACACCTAGGATAGCACTTTAGCACAATCTCTGTGGCTTTCACGGAGATGTCTGGGAGACAATCTGACCGTGGTGAAGTGGGGAAGTTGCCGTTGAGCATTTCTTGCGTTAACGATGCGATGTGTGAGCACAACCATTGGAGCTCCATGGAGCACGAGAACGCCGGCGCAGCCTGCGCATACGTGTGAATATAACGTAGTTTGACTGGGTGCGCGGACTTACAGTCACCCCTCATACTACGGAAAACATTCGCCTGGAGCTTCAGCGCTCAGCGCGCCCATTTCGAGGATGTGGTTGGATACAGGCATATTTTGTGCGCGCCATGTCGTGAGTTGGTCTAATGTAGATGGTACGCTTGTCGTGAACCATGTACTGCAGCCGAGATACGACAAGCACTCATCGCAACAAGGTCACCTAACTGGGATCCCAGTAAGAATAAGCACCAAAGACACGAGACACCTGTGTGAAAAGACCATATTGAGAATGAAGAAACGTATTTATAGAACAACGTTGCGCACCACGAGGAAACCGAAACACCTTGAAGGTAAAACGCATGTTCCCAAATATCGACGCCGATGATGGGGACGTGTGACAGGAGCGGGTCCTGGTTGGCAGTCATCACGATCTCGAGGGTCTTGCTCTTGGCGTTGTAACCCTATGACGACGACGACGAAGAGAACGAGAGTAGTTCAGCGCTCAGTGACAAAAGCCACGACTGTGGATGGAAAACGTACGAGCCAGCCCCAGCCGGAACCCTGGATGGCCGCCGTGGTCGCATTGAAACACCCATCTGCGTCCGTGCACGCGTTAGTCGAGCAGGAGAGGGCGGGGGTAGAGGACCAAGGCGAGCGAGGCCGAGCGAGCGCACGCACGCACGCAGATCACCACCTGCGTACGTATGTGCGCTCGCGTGCTTATGTCGGTGGATGGGGCATATGCGCCGCCGCTATGTTAAGTACATAGCTCGTCCTGAAGCAGATAAGCGAGACGACCATAATTTTTTTTTAAATAAAAGAGAAGGTGAAAAAAAACACTGAAATGAACACACCAATAAGTGAACAAGAGGTGCGGACGTGGCTGAAAAGAGGCCCAAGGGAGGCCGAATAGATTCTGAAAGGAGGACTCAAAATGAGGTACTGACGAGGTCGGAATGGGGCCAGGACGAGGCCGATTTTATGTTGGCCATGCGAGGCCCACGAGATTCGCAGTCTAAGAGACCTATTATCACCTACAACGAAAATTGGTCTGGAGTTCGAAATAAGTGCTGCCTGAGGTGTTGAAACACATCTGGCAGCAAATACTACATGAGGATCATGCGCCACCGCCACCCTTGTGTGGATGACGCTCAGCCGTAGCTCAGCCGGGTGCTAACGGTGGATTATTTTCGTAATTGTGACTTTGAACCCTCGTCCAGCCTGTCAACCTACCCTTTACCGTCGCCTCTTGTGAAATGTTATGGGTCCTATACAATGCCACGAAACGTGTACTGTCACACACCCCCAATACGAACTGACCCTACCAGACTGTGCGTAGGACGGTCTTTGAATACGATTTCGTGCACTCGCTGAACAGGTCGATGAACCCGCTCGCCAAGAATGCGTTGTGGAAGCTACGCACTATCTGGCATCCTGACGTGCTCAAATTCATGGATGTCGTCGAATCGGAGAGCGCGATTCTCATCATGACGGAGCATGTCCGACCTTTGCCGGTTGCATTCCAGGCATGGGCGTCCAAAAGCCAGCAAGAACGGCAGGATTGGTTGCTTTTGGGGCTGCATCGGATATTGGTACGTCGTGTATGGACTCTATACACTATTCTGTTGGAAAACACAAGATGCTAGGTCACGCTTGCGTTTATTAACGACTCCGTTGCATTGACCCACGGTAGCATTAGACCGAATGCGATCTTCATATCACCCTCCGGGGAGTGGAAGCTTGGTGGTTTCGAGGTATTAAGCAACCCCAAATACGATAATCTGGTTCTCTATGTAAATCTGTGTTGGTCCGGTCGCGCCTGTGTTTAATTTAATCAGACAATGTGTGGTATGCTACCGGGATCGATGAGCGCCGCCTGAGGGCAACAAAAGCCGCTGGTCCACGTTAAAGGGGTAAGTTTAACTTTATCCCCTGACGACTCCACTGATCGTACGCGCAGCGGTCTTATCTCTGCTGCGGACAGTTATGCTCTCGGCCTGCTCCTGCATTCCGTTTTTAATCCTACCCATCCCACACCAGAGACCCCAGAACCTCCATCTCCACCTCCTCAACCTTCGTCTCGCGGCTCTATTCCATATTTCCTTCTTTCAAGAAGCTCCTCAACCCGAATCCGAAAGGTCGCATGACGCTGAATGGCTGAGACGGCTGGCGAAGGTTCCGGATTCTTTTCTAGCAATCGATTGGTGAAGGTGTGTGTCGGCCTTGACACCTTGAGGTTGGGCAACGAAGTGGAGAAAGCCATACTTCTTCGGTAAGTGGACACCTGTCCATCGACAACGAATGCAGCACGCTGAAAGAATCCACCTTCTCGTTGCCTCCCGAGTTTGCCTCTTTCCGCATTCTTCCTTCCCTCGTGACTGCACTCGAGTATAGAGGCACTTCTACTGCGACCATTGTTCCTTTAGTTCTACAGTCCGGAAGGAATTTTTCGCGGGACGGATACATGAGCATAATTCTCGGACCACTTGTCAGACTCTTTCGCAAGCCCCGACCGAGGCACGCGAATGACACTCTTCAATAACCTCTCCAAGTACATGGACAAACTGGACAAGAAGGCCGTTTTAGATAAAGTCTGGCCCAATTTTGTATGCGAGCCTTCACTCTTATGTTTGCCATGTTGTGTTGATCGGGATGGACCAGCAATCTGGGTTTACAGATAAGGTTCCCATCATTTGTGAAGCGACAACGCGTGCGATTGTCCTTCTTTCGCCAAAGGTGCGTTTTGCAATTTTACCCTCAGGCTGGCTCGCGCTTCTGACAACCTCTGGGCATGTGGCTCAGTGACCGTATTCTCAACAATGACCTACGGCATCTCGCGCGTCTTCAAAGCGACCCCGAGGCGTCCATAAGAATAAACACGCGCATTCTGATCGGGCAACTCAAGGATCCATCTTTGTCCCTTGCAATGCACTTCGATATATATATAAGGTAAGTTCTGCGTGCTAAGGGGCGCTTGGTCATGTACACTCGGCTAATTATAATTGCCCTCCGCTACTAACTTCAATAGTACTACTACATAGTACCTCACCCTTTCACCCACGCTTTATTGTATTTGAGCAGGACCGGCGGCCATGGATTCAGATCTTGTTTGGGTACTGCAGGACATACTACATCTGAATGCAACACCGGGAAAAAAGTGCAAGTAACCGACCAGGAGCATTTGAGTTTCTGAGGCCGATGACACCGGTGTCTGTGCAGACAGGATTCAAATATTTAACGGCAACATACATCGGGGCACGGGGCACACGCAATGTGGTGGGGCCGGTGAAAAGTGCGACAGGAAAAGGGTGTGGTGCGGATGAAAAAATTGCAAGGCTAGTGCTAAAATTGCCTGTCACATGTCATCTGTCACCGTCGCTGACATTCAGCTATTTTGCGACCCAGTGTTAGTACCAATAGCCCTGAGGCGATGCACCGCCCACTTCCTCTGCACCTACTTCCCTGCTCCGGTTTCCAACAATGGTCGACCTCCGAGTCGGACTACTTTCCTCGTTTACTTTATACCCACAGTGCTATGACGATTCTACCCGCGCCGATCTGTGAATACTCGTGATTACCTTGGAATCTGATAGTGATATATGTCTTTCAAATTAGCTTACATTCTCGCTTAACGACCTATATGGAAGGCTAAACGTGACATCAATTACCAACGTATAGTCCCGAGCAGCGGAATTGCAAGTCCCTCTGCCAATCAGTAATATGTCACGTTACTGTCACCATCTGTGACGTCTGCACACATAGGTTCAGCATGACTCGGAGAGGCGATCTGCTTATGGTTTAGTAGACTATCGAGGTCAATGAGTCGTTGGGATTTGTTGTTTGGGATTGGTCAATTCTGACAACTATGAAAGTCCGGCGAAGTGCTGACAGTTGATGACAGCAACATGTCATTTTACTGATAGGCTGCCTATTGACGAACTCTAAATTGTGAGTTTCATGATCCTCGAGGCATATATTTTACGATCAACTCCAAGTCGACCCGTAGTCCATACCGCTAACCGCGGTGTAACCACAACACCATTCCCCATCGGTCATTTGCTTTGTTCGTGGTGTTATGACAGAGCTGGTAGATCAGCCCTTGAAGTTCACGAGTAATTGGTTTCAGGACTGTCAGATACAACCTCGCTACCGACGGCTCAGTTGTCGTTTGCAAAATTGTGCGCGTAAGTGTGAACTGTGTTGACCCATTCATCATTTTGGACCAACAGTTCTGTCCAAAAAGGTCTAGAATAGCCAATCATGAGGGTAAGATAATATCATAATATCAGGGGCGCCTTGAAACAAGGGTGACCCGCAATGATGGGTTCGCCAACGCACAGGACTGCCAGGCAGATCTGGGGCCAGGGTCCAAGTTTTTCCATCGCCAAGATGGCCTGTCAGTTCGGGAGACCCGTCGAAGCACCACAATCCCTTCCACACCATGGACCCCGCGACATCTCTCAAATACCCTCTCCATCTGTTATGACCTCGCCCCCATTCTTTGCTCTCTCCTCAGCCTCCTTAGCCATTCTACATCTTCTCTCGACCAATGGTAGCCTTAGATAATACGTATGTCCCTTCCCCCTCCCCCTGTCCAGTCATTTGATCATCTATCGCAGTCTTGGTGCCGACTTAATCGCGGTCCTGGTCGCGGGGATGTGAGTATATGACACATTGTGGATCCACCGGTCACACACTCACGATCCCTCTCATAGTCTATACGGATGTGTGTGCCAGTACATCTCCATTTTCACTCTATTAAACTAACAGAAACTAGTCACTTGCGTTCAGACCTGGTACTACTATACTCAGTATCCTTCGGACCCGTGGTACACCAAGCTCCTCGTCAGTTTACATGATTTTCTCTCGGTCCTGTTCCAATCTTGTCTTGCAGGTCGGGACCGCTCTGGTCTTAGACAGTTGCCACCAGGCCCTGATTACACACATGGGCAAGTGCAATCACCCCCCGCCGGCATTTATGTATTCATCCATCCCTAGTCTACACATATGTCATCACCCACTTCGGGGATTTTCAAGAGCTCGATGTACTTGTCTGGTGAGTGGGTTCCCGTTCACAAGACCCTTGTGCTCATTCCCCGCCAGGAGTCTGGTCGTACGTAATGGTTTTCCTTCACCAACCCGTCATTGACATGTTGACCCGTCACATAACCAAGGTCGAAGTCTTCTTCAATGTATGCGACTCGTTCATCTTCACCACTCCTCACTAGCTCACCATACACACTAGGGATTCACTACACTCCTTGTTCAATCCTTCCTAGCAGTGCGCATTTACAAGTGTACGTTCCTACCCTCTGCTGATCGAGTCTCGTCATTGAGTCTCGTCACAGTGAGCAATAAGAGCTGGCTTGCCACTGGCATCGTTGTAAGTCATGTGTCGTTCGGGACACCAAATTTGATTTCTTAATCATTTTGCTACTAGATGATATTCATTATTGCTGAGTTCCGTGAGTTACATACTTCTGAGCTCACTCTACCCGCACTAAGGGCGTTCTATCTGCAGTTGTAACTACCAGTGGGTGACAATTAGTTTTGTCCGTGAACGTCATTGACACCAGTGACACCGCCTAGTCTTCAGCGTCAAGGCGTAGGTTTCTGTTCCGTATCTGCTTCTTATCGGCATTTCGCTCATGCACGCTCACTGCTCAGTTTGCCTTTCGTTACATATGAAGAGTTTGCTACGTTGAACGTAAGTGAAGTATACCCAGTCCTATGAGCATTCCTCTCAGTGACGGCGCGTTCAGACTCTTTCGAAAGCGATCAATGTGTTCGCCGCAGTAGGGGACCTCGTCATCGCCGGGTTCCTCTGCTATCTGTTGCAGGTATCGCGAACCGGCTTCCAAAAGTGAGTATTTCCACACATTTGCTGGCTGTGTATTCTGAATATCTTGTTGTCAGATCCGACACGGTGATCACCAAGTTGGTGAGTGTCCATATCAATGGAGTCGCTTTCGGTGGAAGACGAATGTGGTCTAGATTGTGTTCAGCATCAACACCGGTCTTTTGACCAGGTCAGTTTCGTGATCTGATCGAGGCGCGTATTGTTGACAGTACCACAGTATCTGTGCTCTTGCTTCACTGATATGCGTAAGTGTTGTCGCGTGCATCGTGGACTTACTCGTTGTTGATCATCTCATAGATCTCTGTGTGGCCAGACGCGTGGATCTACCTTGGATTTTACTACTGCATTGGCCGACGTACGCCCTATTTCAAGAGCAGTAAATTTTTCTTAACGTGTTGTTTCAGTGTACTGTAACTCCCTCCTTGCCACCCTGAACGCGCGCAAACGATTGAGGGGCGAGTCTCAGGAGGACTCGGATGATTCCATGGCCCTTTCCTACCACGGTCCCGGTTCACAACAAAAGTCGAACCATAGTATGATTGGAACATCATCAAGGGTAGGTTTCGTGAGGGATGGTGTAGAACATGGACCTCATCACTCGTCAGCGCATGCCAAACAACATTTCCATCAAGATCGACACTACGCAAGAGTACGTTCAGGACGAGGTGAGCAGTGTGTAGAAGGGCACACTTTTTTGCTCGACTGACGGGGCGGCTAGCAGTACTCTTCGTCGATCGGTGACGTGAAGAATCCCGAGGTGGTTTAAGCTAGATTGTATACGGGCCCCAACGACGGAAATGTACCTATGAAAGTGTATTCTCGACGTTTGTCGGGTGACAGTCACTCGATTATACCCAGGCCAAAGTGATATCGAATCTTTTTTTGCATGTGCTCATTTGCAAACTCGACATGGCTCACGACGATGTGGTATGTGTGGTCCGTTTCTGCTCCCATTCAATCGCAGCAAGGCCCGCGTGCTCCTCCAACCCGGCGTTTTTGAGCTCCTTGTCAGCTGCGTGCCTCTGGGACACTGCCCCATCGTCTGAACAGCATGCGAGCTGCCCTGGGTGTCAGACGCTACAAGATCTGTTGTAACAGTGACCCGGAACGCGAAAAAGGACACATACTTGTCATCGACGAACCCTTGGAAGTTGGGGTTTACGCGCTCCTTAATCACAGTGCGCACGGTTGGGGCGTCCACGATCAAGGTTGATTACATTTTATTGTGATTGCTGCAGCTGTTGGCGTAGCCGTGGAAGGGTGTCGGTGACGTGGACGGCTTTGGTTACTTATGTAAGCGAGTGCGGCGCACCGCAGTGGCATTATCCTAATGAAACCTAATCAAAACTACCATACCTTGCACTACACTACGCTATAACCTGGGACGAACTCACCCGGATCCACGGAGTACAATGGGAGCTGTACATACCAAACGGGGCGGCGACGACGATCGGTTTGTGCTTCGTGGTACTCGGGCCAGCGCGAACGATGGCTTCAAGGAGATGACCATTGACCAACAATCGATAATCAATAATATGTGCTGCTCTGTGGGTTGATACCAATTCCAACCATGGTGACAACTCTTGTGGTAGGCTGTCGTCGGAAAGTGGTCGTGTATAGCTGGCAGGATGGGGAGGCTCAAGAGGTCAAGGTGAGCTGACACGTCTACGCAGTTCTACCACCTTTCCCGGTTCGCTCATCGCATTACTCTGATTGGTGTCTCCAAGTCCAGGTTAAGAATACCGGCGACGCCCAGTTCGGCGAACACTCGTGAATGTTCCGCCATCCCGATTTCTATGTCGACAAACGCGACGCCCTTGAAAACATCAAGCGCAAAGTCCCCGTCGCTCGAAAATCCGTGTCAAACAAAGTTCTTTCGTCCTCTCTTCGCTCCGTTTCTGCTGGCTCCCCAGGTCCAGCAACCGCTGGCGAAGTTGAGTCGTTGCACGCCCAGACCACCACCTTCGCTTCCCATACATATGCCTCGAGAACCAGACCACTGCGCTACAATCCCAAACGAATACCCTCCAGTCCCAGACCGCCTCCCTTCACGCCCGTCCGCCGCGCTCCAGACAACGTCGGCTGGTCTACAAAACGCTGTCTCGGCGTTACAGTAGCAGATCGCCTCACTACAGACCCAAAACGACGTCCTCCGTGTGCAAGCAGGGAGGTCGGAAGAGCGGATGCGCGGCCTTGAGCGGAGTTATCGGGATGTCCTCGGCGAGATGGTCAGTTTTCAAAAGAACATAGCACAGCAAGATGGCTTGATGCAAGTTTTGATTCTAATTTTTAGGCATGGAGGGGGGTAAGTCGGTCGCCTATTGAGTTTCTTTCTCTTTCTCCCCCCCTTTTTTTTCACGGACATCTCGCTCTCTTCCTATATCACACCTACGTTGGCCTGCCTTTGTGCTGGCAGACAGACGCACTAGCACTGGCCTGGTGCCTGGTGGCCTGTGGGCGAGACGGGTCATCAGTTAAGGTCGGAGCGCCATAGGCGTCGGTCCGGACATTGCGTAGTCGCATGCGTCGTTTGGTCTTGGTCCGTTGACGATGCAGTAATGCTGCATGGTTGTGGGTGCCCCATTATTGGGTTACGCTGGAATCCATTGGAGCGTGTACATGTTGGAGTGTGGTCCGCGGTCGCGGTATCTCACGCTGAGTGTCGTCGATGCGTGGTCTCACGCGCTTCTCGTTTTTTGAATGTCTGCGTGGTCTATCTCCCCTTCCGCTCGCATATACTACACCTTGTCTTATCATTTCAGCGAAATACAAGGATAGTACGGAACTCTCGACTGCTGCTGGGCCATCTACCCTTGCCGGTCCGTCGTCGGTGTCCCAACCTAAAAGAACCTGTTGTCCCCTCCAAACATTACCCACAGCATGACCCCTAGCATGCATATTCCTCGGTCCCTTTTCGCAACCGGCATAGGAAATGCGGCGTCGGCGGCAGCATCGCCTCTTTGCAAATTCACAACCTCAACTGAGCCCGTTTCTGCAACCCTCGCCGATAACTTCACCAGCTCCAGCTCCAGCTCCACGATCCTCATCGTCCTCGTTATTGCAACCACTAGGGCACACGCAAAGCCAGAGTCAAGCGAGCCATGGCGCCAGTCAGGCCTCGCAAAGTTTGAATCCATAAGTACACTTCTTACCTACGCAAGAGGCGCAGCGAGTCCTGGGGCTCGGTGAGTACCTCGATCCGAGCACGACGTGCGTGCAAGTCTCGTGCAGATGAACAAGATGTCTCGACGCGCCGATGGCGGGTTGGCCTTTCGTTCGAGCACGACTGCGAGGTCGCCGTCGTCGAACGGGACAGACGCGACTCCCAACGTAGGCTGAAATGCCCTGTCGCGGATATCCAAGACGCATGATCCTGGGACGTCGGCGGGGGACGAGCTATTTATACTCCGGCCAGATGTGTGGGAACCACCTGCGCAGATTACAGGTGTTTACGCTTGGACATTTGTTGCCCCGGAGTACCATCGAGGATGGGAATGGGAATTGGACGGCGGAGAGGACGAGGGCTATGGGAAGGAGGAGAGTCTGGGACCAGAAGAAGTCGTGCAGCCAACCCATCGAGCGGATCACCCTCGCCATCTTCCGCTTCGACCTCCTCGTCATCCTCGGATACGGGGAGCCATAAGAAGCTACGCGTGTGTCGGTTGACGTTCGTCCCCGGGTGGGCGGTACCGCCGCGTGTGTTGCTTGTGGACGACGATGCGGCGAGTCGAAGATCAAGCAGCAAGTTTTTGCAGGTGTTTGAGTGTGCGATCGACGTGGCTGTGGATGGGGTCGGCGCAGTGACCCGGATGAATTTCGAAAAGTATGACTTGGCGTTGATGGTGCGTCTTGATACGCACGCTCTCCTCTCGTCGATACTGAGACGTCGGCTTTTGCGCTCATAGGACATTGTGATGCCGAAGATAGATGGAATATTCCCCACGTCATTGATAAGACAGGTTGATCATATGACGCCTATCATCTCGATGATGAGCAATTCGGGACCGAGCGAGACAAGACATTATCTATCTGGGATGAACGATATCCTTCCGAAACCATTTACGAAGGAGGGCCTGCTGGACATGCTCAAAGTGCGTTGGTATCGCTCTCGGTCCCGGGTGGATCAATGTCTGACGTTCGGTCTTTGATTCAGATACACCTGGTGCATCTCAAAGGGATTCAGCAAATGTCCAACACCAAGGCCGCCGGTGGGTGTACCACCCTTGTCGGAGGGGGGAGGCCAATCGAAGCGCTCGCGGTAGGCGCTGCGGCTTCATCTTCATCATCGATGCCAAGTTATGACAATGATGGACGGATTGATCCGTTGGCGGGCATGGGCCTCTCGGACGAGTGGTATCAAGTGATTCTCAAGGATCTCGTGAGCAATGAGAATCTGATGGGGGTCGGTGTGCCCGAAAGTTTTACTGCATTTGAAGGTATGGAGGTGGGTCTCGATGTCGGTGTCGGTGTGGGCGTGGGCGTGGGCGTGGGCGAACGAGAATGCGGGGGAGATACGGGAAGGAACACGGTGGCGGTTCGGGGTCTTGGATTGAACCGTGCGTCGTCGGGTTCGTTCTTAGTTTTGGTTGGGTTCACTTGAATGTTTTCGTCCTGCTCTCGTTGTAGGTCATCACCGTATACGAATTTAGGTCGCCGTGGAAAACAATGCAATGATGATATCGATTTTCTTAATTCCCTGTTTCATTCTGGGTGGACGCACACGCTTTTTCTTCCGTTTTCCTTGTCGATGGGGCCTTGGAGAATTCTGCACATGCCGATGTTCTGAATCTTACCCCTGGTGATGTCACTTCTTTTCTATGCATCTGGTATGCTTATGTAATCAGAAATGCGGACCAGATACAGTAGTACAGGCTAAGTACAGTATAGGGCAAAATAATGCATCAGTAATGCATTAAAGAATAGAATTATGTACTATGGTGATGCATCATTCTAACACAGTTGCCTGGTTCACGAGGCACGCGCACCGTCTGGAGAGGCCACGACAGTCGTCGCTGAAGCGGGACAGCGAAATCTCGTTTCATTTCGTCGTCCCACTTTCTGGTCGGTACCGTCGTATCCGGAATGTCCAGCGATCCAACCCTGCTCCCGGCCGCAACGCGGGTATCGTGCAGTGACAATGCGAGCACCGTCAGGGAAGTGTGTATGGGAGGTGCATCCACGTCTGAGCTGAACGGCACACACCATGTTTCAGAGAGATACAAAAACGCAAAGGACGACGACTGTGGCGAGTGAGCAACCAAGAGTTCCTTGCCCGCTAGTATCATTCAAGTTGCTCCACCCGGCGACGTTCCTAAACAAGGATCCGGGCAGCCCACGCCCGCTACTTTGAATTGCCAGGCTGGCATGTTACGCATCGTCGACTGCAGATTTTGCCCCCAAGTCCCAGGTGGAGACATCAGAGGACGACTTGCCGCTGGTGAGGATCGTTCCATCTGAGGCGGAGGGGATCCGTTTATCGTCGTCAAGCAACTGTACCGAGCAAATCAGGTTACTGTGCCCTTTGGAAACCGTGCACGTACAGCTCCCAGACTAAATGACCCAGACCTTCACTGACTCGCCTTGTGAGCCCGTTACCACCATCGTTCAATCACGAGAAACATCCAACCCCACGTGGTGCCCCATCATTCCATGAGCCACTTTGCCAGCTTTCACATCCCGGAGGAAGAGCAGGTTATCTTCCGACCCCGAGTACAAACGCTGGGAATCTGGCGTGAAGGCGAGCACCGTAACTGGCCTCTCATGTGCGACCAACTTGTGCAAGCGCTGAGCTGAATCGAGTGACCATAGCTGGATCATGTAATCCCGCGCACCGAATGCGAGAAGGGTGCTGTCGGGTCGGAGGGCTCGAGACACGCCGTGGGTCTTGTCCATGTGCGCACCCACGTCTTTAAGGTGCTCTCAACCCAGATTGGGGTCCCAGACCGCGACCATGCCGTCTGTAACAGTAATAGCAGCCGCGACGAAGGCCCCAGAGCCCGAGAAATGGACCAGAGATAGATGACACTTCGTCTCCCAAGCTGGCCACGCTCCCGCTCGGCGAGAAAGCAGCAGAAGTAATAGAACCAGGAACGATGGTAAATGATACACCTGCCACTCCGAGTCATCGTCCCGACCCTGATGGATTGTGCACGAACTCCCTGCATCGTACTTAAAGTTGGCGTAGAGGGCGCGAGACGACGGAATAAAGGTAATCGCCATACGGTAAACATGCTGATGCACTCTGAGATACTGGCTGCCTGTAAAGTAACACCAGCCGTTCAGCGTCTCCAATCGGCATAGCTGTCTCCTTTGGAACGATAGCGAGCGGCCAGTCGAGTTCAGACACAAGAGTAATGGAAGAGACAAGGGTGGCACACCTTGAGCCAATTCAGCGTGTTACGCAACATGATCATGGCCTTCTCCACATCATCGACAACACTGGCCGTCCCAACCACAAGAGCACCCCACTGCAAAATTCCTGCATCGCGCTCAGGAGCAATTCATATACATCACCTTGACCCGGGAGCTGAGTGAGGTGGTGCAACCAATATCGACACGCATACATCAAGGCTCTCAGCGCTCTTGAAGATCCACAATCCCACGTTTCAGCGTCATCGATTCCACACATGCTAGACTTAAATGATCTGACCATGGTCTTGAAACAAAGCCGAGCCACGAGTCGATGATAGATCACGGGATTGAAGATATACACTCGCGACCTCTGAAGTGGGTGAGAACGAGGGAGGGGTCCCACCATTGTCCAATTGGAATGCGGGAGGTAGAGCGTCGTCCATCGTTTCCATAAATGTTACCTGTGGCCATTGGGGTGACGACGAAAGCAAGGTGCTTACAAAATAAAGATAAGTCCTGCGAAAAGCAGATATGGGAACTTCAAGTAGCTGAGACCAATGAAAAGTGCAAATCTCTTGGTTGTACTTGAGTTGGCGCACATTATAAGTATATCTAGGGAGCGGTAGCGAGAGTCGCACACCAGCAACACCCACGTAAGGCGGCGTCCATTTTCTAATGCAATTTATACCCGATTAAATGCCTTCGGCCTATTATCTCGCCAACCTGTTCGCACACCCAGTCAGCACCAGAGGGACAGGAAAAGAAAGGGAGAACACCAAGAAAACGAAAATGAAAAGGGCTCACCTTGAAAATGGTGTACGCTTCCACCGCATACACCGCGACGCGGGCCCACTCGCCTGTAGCGAGCAGGTCGCGCCAGTACTGTGGGTTCTTTGCACGACCCCAGAAGATAGAGTATGCATCCATGATGGTACCGAGGGAAGTTGGAGGCTGCAACCGCTCAGCAATGTAGACGTGCTTCAACAGTTCACGCGCGACTTCGGCGTTGTAGATGAGGGGCTGGCGGTATGCTATGCAGACGAAACGCAAGTCAAGAACGGACAATATACGTTCATTGAAACGCGGCGGGGACAGAGGCGAGACAAGATATATGTAGGGACCGAAATAGTACAGTCCTAGTTAGCCTCCGTGATATCAAATGACAGAACAGCACGATACGCACACCCAAGCAGCCCCGCAGCCCTTTCACCAAGAGGACCGAGAACCCGCCCTGCGCTCGCCAATAGCCGCTGTGCAACGCCGAGGGCATCCTGCACCTGCTTCGAGTTGCTGGCGCCCTGGGAGGTTTGGGTAGTGCTTGCGAACCGGCGCGCAGCGAATGACGGAGAGGCACGGCGGGAAACTGTTTGGCGGAATACAGAGGTAGAGAACGCCGACCTCATGGTGCTCGTGGGATGTACTTTGGACTGTGTTTTTGGTATTGGTTTCGTTCTCGGTCGAGACGAACTTGCTCAATGGTGTGGTTGACGGGAAACAAAGATGGTGGGAAAATTCAACTACGTCTTCCGGCTTCGACCGAGTAATACGCCTGGCCATAACAAGTATTACCGCCTACATACTCATTGCTCGTACTTTATCGATATGCACCCAACAGCTTTAATCCCTTAGATTCACAGCTATACTGTTTCATAGTCGTATCCTACCACTTAACATTCATGCTAGGTAAACTTCGGCACACTCGCCGACTTTTCGGTATAACTTGTCTTGCACCAAGTGGTCACATCGTGTGAGGTTCGTTGCTTTCGCATGACTAGCTGGCTTGGTAGCGCATGGGTCGAGGCTGAGCGGTGCGATAGCAAGTACTGACCTCTGCTCGACTGCTCGAGTGGACTGATAGAAGTAAAACCCTAGTTATGGCCGGGCCCCGGCCAGAGTAAACAGTGGCAGCCACTCGTGCCGTATTCCCGAATCCAGTCTCCTCTGTTTCAACTTCTAGCTTAGGACGTGACGCGTGACTACTCGTTCAGTTCTACTGTTTGACTTCGACAATGGCTCTTCCTAAATCGGGTGCTCACGGTTACACCCAGCGTCTTGCCGGAATGTCACGACGCATCATCTTGCTTCGACCGTTGTCCGTTCGCTCGTATGTGGTCTTCAAGTTGTCCCAGTCTCAAGCCTCTTCCCAAGTTCGCAGCGATCGGGGTCGCACGGCGAGAGAGATCAGTACACAGATTAAACTACACCCTGAACTTAAAGACAGGCGTGTTAAGATCCACTCGAAGAAGCCGCGGTTAGCACATGCTGGAACAGGCTCAAATCCCTCTGTGGTCGATCGTATTATTGGTAGCTGAACCACTCTATTGCCATCGCTGCGGTGGTTGAATGCGCGGCCCGCCGGCCGCGCTCTTGGCAGTCACCGTATCATAAGAACTTTATTGTACGTGAGTGCGTTCCATTCCTTGCCGCCACTGCAAATCTGGCAAGACGGGAACTGTTTGCAGCACGATAAAGTTGATTTCCGCCTCGACTCCGATGATACATGTAACTGGACTGATGCCAAGCTGCAGCCTTAGACCCACCTCGCCAAGGATACCGAATAGTGCAGCGCCGCTCTCAGCTCCGAATGGGACTGAAAATAATGTTAGATCGGCATACAGATGGTCCAGCGCGCGTGTCGCCGCGAGCTCTTGATGCACTCGCTGATTGCAACTAGTTATCTGCGCGCGAGCCATCTTGCATTTTCCTTGAGTATACACCGGTAGGTGATTTGTCCTCTTCATCAGATTTGTTTCCTCTGACGCCTTCTTCATGTTCGGGATGAAGCTACAGCACCTTGGGATACCAGTCGCGCTCATCCCATACGCACCGGGGGTAATATCGTTCGCTCGTGGGCTTGTCTCCACAAAAGGTCCGGGCTGTAGCTCGAACCTTTAGGACGCCTGGTGCACAACCTCACCGCCTCCCATCAACGACACGTCCATGAAGTTGGTCTATGATTCGGCCCACCCATACCACCCCAATCGACCAGGTTGGCATACGTGGTCCCTGCCCGGGATTGAATACCCTGGCTCCTCATGGAGTGAGTGATCAGAGATCTCAGTGGCGCGATTCACCCTTGGCGCAGGGTCCTCGTCGACACTTCAATCTGAAACTCACAGGTTTCAACATGGGATGGAACTCGGCCGCGTTCGTCGCTTATGGGGTGTGTCCCGAGGTTATTTCCTCGTCTCGTTTCCCCTCCCAGCAATGGATGGTGTTTGGAAACGAAATATGCATTTATTGTTGACGGGAACCATCTGACCAATTTGATGAGCATCGGTGCAAATACGACTGCAGATGATGAACTCGCCTGAAGGTAAACCTCGTACCTTTCTGCCATGATAACAGATTTCTTCGGTACTCCCGATAACCATGCTCTGATCACTACTGTCAACTCTTAACTCTAGGCGATGCTAGCACCAACTCGCAGAGACTATTATTTTGGCAACAACTACGGTTTCAACGAGACATTGTTCGATCAGGTAGGTTCCGGCCACCACGCGTATCTGTATTGTTCATCCCCTTCATAGTCCATCTATGTCGCCAGCTTCGTCGGCAATGGCATGATCACCCTTGAATCCGCATCCCTGCAAAAGGCCATCCGGATCAACGACTCAATCACACGCAACCCGACCTCTTCGTTTGATCCCCTCCGCTACGCGGGTGCCACCTTTCCCCCGCCTTCTTCGGGAGCAACCAGACTGCGACCACGACACTCGATGCCACGCCGCTGGACAACGCGGGGAGTTTCTTCGAGCTGCACAAGTACCCTGAGAGATTCTATCGTCGTCAGGGCCCAGACGACTTCGTCCAGGTCAGCACCATGTTTATCAAGACATTCGCCTTGACGAGTACGTTGCCAGGTCGTAACGGAGGCGTGGGCAACAATGTGGTAAATCCACAGGACAATGGGAGCGTACGTCGATCTCTTCTGTCCGGCACACCCTTCCCCATGCTGATTTTCTTTCGGTTGTGCTATGCGTATCAGAAATGGCAGGTCAATTTTGACAGCCCAGGTGTACCCCAATCCGACTTGCGAACTCGGGGCCGCGATGTAGGCCAACTTGGGTCACGTTCTACCAGACAGTGCAAGACACGAACTGGCCACAACGTTTTTCCATTTGGGCAGTAAGAACGAGCAATGGACGAGGTTCTACTTAGTCTAAGGGTGCCCATTGTAATTGCCGCGGATGAGTACATACACCCAGCCGACGCCACGTCAGTTAGTCTTCCGAGGCTTCGTCGTCTACCGATCGTCGGTCAGGTACACAATTAGCTGTCGCTATCGGACCGTACTCGACCTCCCCGTCCGTCTTATATCAAACACACCCGACGTCATATGTACCAATTATGGGCACGAGTGCGCGACTAAACCTTACCCGTTGCTCTGCCTCCGACCTGAAAGTCCGCCGACAGTCACCTTGGAGCACGTCGTGCCTTACAATATGGCTCGATACAGGTGCCACATGCCAGAAACATGCACGAAACCAACGAGTAAAGCGATATTAGCCTACGTCTAACGTCGCACATCGGGGGATACATGCACGCGAATCAGTACCTGTCTAACCACTCGCCCACGCGCTCGATGAGCTCGGCCTTCCTCCCCGCCGTCGGTAAACCCTTGTTTTTAAGCACCTCCTAGAGTGTCTCGAGGTGAGCAACGGCAGGCACGCACTTCGGCTATACAGGGGAAAACGTACCCTAAGCTGATCGACTCGAAGCTGTCACGATCGTGATCGCTCTGGATTAGAATCCGCCAAGAACTCGGGTGAAGTGGCGTGCGACTCACTTTGTCCAGCGTCCCCGCGGCGTACTTACTTCGAAGGTCTGCTTCGTCAACCGAGACGTCCTGAGAGAAAAAAAAACCCCCGCCGTCAGCACGATACAACTTGGGTTCGAACTTGGCGACGAACAGCTTTTCTCTTCGCTCCCGCCGTCGCAATGACAGCGTCGTAATTCTCGTCGCTTGTCAACACCATTTTCCATTCCTTAAGCAATGCGCCCGCCCGCTGTGTAATACATTCATTGACATCGCCAGGAGTAAAAGAGATCATCAAACCTTATGAATCATATCGTACTTGGGCCGGGTCAGATCTCCAAACGCTTCCGTATCGAATTCCTCACGGAAGGCGCTTGCCTGAAGTTGGGCATTATGATACGCGAGCGCTGGAAAACCGATTGAGGGAACAACACATATAAATGAGGTGACGTATACACACCTGGGTTCGGATACGAGTCTGGAGGGTATGCACCGTTCTTGACACACAGCTTGTCGATCCAAGCTCTCGCAGCGTCCTTGGCTTTATCCGTAGCTAATACCAGAGAAACGTGAGCTAGCAAGATCCAGAGAATGAGCTGACGTGCCTCTGAACGCTTCGGTAATGGGCGCAGCGCGGATGTCGTCAGCAAATGGCATAAAGATAAGATGGAATCCGGCAGGTTCACTCCACCCGCCCTCTTCCACTGTTTCTGCCTAAGAGTATGTTTTGAGGTTAGCGATTTAGAAAGAAAGTAGACACCATCCACCTGTGGCACGAGGGCACAGAAAGCAGGGGTAGCATTGCGCCGGACTACGGCGAGGACCAACCCGATCTTGCCCTTCTCTAGCATCTTCTGCAGAAGAGCGCTAAACGTGCGTTTACTGCCAGAGTATTTCTATAACAGGAGGCTGAGACAGGAAATGATGCGTGTAGCGTTGAACCATTCTCACCAGTTCATCTGGATAAATGAATAGGGCATGTTTGACATTATCCTCGGATGCAATCTGAGACTTCTTTTTGAAGCCAAGAAGTTTGAGACCTAGAGATGTGAGAATATAGGCATGCGATACAAGAGAGATTGAAGGCATTACCAGGTTCAAGGTCCAAAGTACGGAAAGACCGGATCTCATCCGCGGTATAGAACGGCTGTGTGGACAGCCGTTTAGTATGTCGTGTCCAGCCAAAACCCGGGATTACTTTACTCTATGACCAGATTTCACCGTCCTTGTCATTGACATGCTCATTTCCTCATCTTCGTCGCCCGTGTCTGCCGTACCGGTGCCTAACTTCCCACCAAATGATATCTTGGCGCGGTCTACCTCCACCTGTTGATCCTACAAGAGTGTGGGATGTCAGGGGACCCGTTGCACGGCCGTTGAATATAAAAGGAACCTCGTCAAGGTGAACCGTTCGGCTATTTGCGACCTCCATTCGATCTCCAAGGTCGATAAAGTACTTATATGATCCTTTCTTTTGTTCAGTGATTAAACCATAACTGATTGATGGTTGAGGCAATGTCGGGCGTTCCGAGGAATTGGAACTTACCCTTTTACGCCGATCAGGAATCCTTTGCCGAGTTCAAACGGAATGTTGAACAGGGCACGCTTTGGGACCTCGTGAAATCGCATCTGAGAAAGGAGGTCATCAATCCGCGTGATTGAAATAGATGCTGGGAGCATCCCCGAATCTTCCTCGCCCCCATCCTCGGCAAGGGTGTTGGATGGTAAGACAGACTGTCATGTTTAAGTTCAGTCACACGGCTCATCCGGTAGAAAGGGTTTAGAACGGACAGAGTAAAACTTTGTCGGATCAAACGGTTTTTCTGGAGTGGAGATAAAAAAAGGCTCGACTTGCACCCCGGCTTGGGTAAGGTCCTGTCAACGTGGTCAGATGGTGACCCTGAAAACCATGTCCATGAACAACAAACGATGAGAGTTGTCTTGGAGGAAGTGAGCAGTTGCTTGCTATTCGGATGCGGATTGTCATCATCAGTGATCAAGAACACGCGCTTTGATGCTGTCTTGGGTGCACTGGAAAACAGTTAGTCAGGCATCCCGTCGCGAAGCGCGAAAGCTACACAACCCATCGCGCATGACCCAGTTACAACTTGTGAACACATCACCCATGGGCATCTTCTTTCCTTGAATAGGAGGGAAGGTGTTCCGGAGTAGATCCGGGTCTTCTCTGGCCTCTTGAGAACGATTCATTCAACAATTTGACATCGCCGAAGGAGAACACATATACCATCGACCAAGCGAATGAGTTCTTGTATCGTCGGTGCACTTATAGGTGCAATTTGCTGGTAGACGGAAGAGTTTTTCTTAATCTCAGAAGTATAACTCTTGGCCTCATTTGGTCGCGTCTGGGTTAAACCGCACATCGTCGAACATCCTGTGAGAAAACAACGTCACTGCAATCTCACCGTGTTGAAAAGTAATATTCCAACAGAGTCGTTTGGACCAACAATAACCTTCTTTTTCTGGATTTGCATAGCGGCGTCGAGGGCTGCGAGAAGGTGGGACGTCTGGACGTTTTCATACACGGGATCATCTCGGGGCTCGTGCATAGACTCGGAACAATCGATGCAAAACAGTATTACATCTCGTTTTCCTTCGAAGAACTACAAAATAGGGGTTACTCGGTAGAGCGCACAAGACCATGCAGACTGACTGAGGTGTCTTGAAGTTCTTCTTCCTCGTCATCAATCACGTTCCAGTCATCAAAGGGTGGCATGGTTGGGATTTCGTGTCCGTCGTGCAAGGAGTCAAAAAGAAAACGTCATCCCGGACCATTGAAATACATATTACGTCATCAAGTCATATGACTTTACCCCTGTTTGTGACACCGCCACTGCTTCGCTACCTCCACTTGAACTGCGATCATCGTCGGATCGCGAGACCAACTTGTCCAAAGGACAGAGAGAACTGCTCTGCTGAACGAACCACAGGAAATATCACTGTCATGACGACCCAGTCCACATTGCGGGATCTACGCCAAATCTCATTATCCGACTTGGTCGACACAGTCCAATCACCCGAGCAGAAAATCCGTTATGACGAGGACGTCGCTCATTGGAAGCACACGACGGGGTATCATGATTATCAACTGTTCATACGTCGGCTAAATGAATCCGTCGTTGGATACACCGTACCACGCGCGTCCGATTCAGATGCGGCGGCCGGGGGTTACAGCCAGGTAGGGGTAGACGTACTCGCTCCACCGAGACCCATCTGGTCCTCAATTCAGATGCCTGCTAGGCCATTACCGGCCTCCTCACCCTTCTCGACACAGTCGACAAGTGGATTGACGTGTCGCCACCCCCCAAACCCGGAACAGCCACCCCACGCTTCGGGAACCCAACCTTTAGAGACTACTGGGGCGACCGCCTCATCAAGGCAAGTACTACCTCATTTGATGCACATCGTAAAGGCATACGACTGCGCAGTGCTCATCCCCTACCTCGCAGGAATCCGACCACCTCCTTGGCACGTTCCTCGGCCCCACCAACGCCCCCGCCGTCCGCTTCCTCAAGCCCTACTTTCTCGAATCGTTTGGTAGCTTCGGTCGTCTCGACTACGGTACCGGCCATGAAACCGCATTTCTCCTTTTCCTCTGCGCCCTTACGCTCCTCCGCGTCGTCCACCCCCAGCCACCCGACGAACGCGCCCTCGTTCTCCGCGTCTTTGTGCGCTACCTCCGCGTCTGCTGGCGGTTGCAAGATACGTACAAGCTCGAGCCAGCCGGGAGCCACGGTGTATGGGGGTTGGATGATTACAGTTTCTTCCCGTACATATTCGGGAGTGGTCAACTCCGAGGCACGCTTCTCCCATTGTACTGCCCCCACCACCTCCAGGTAACGCTTCTCGTTTGCTAGATCAGACGACGATACCCGTCAACGCTGTCCTCGGCGTTAAACTCGCCAAAGGAACGCATCCCATCGATAGCTTTGACAATCTGTATTTCATGGCTATCGCAAGGATCTATCAAGTGAAGTACGGCCCATTCTTTGAGCACTCGTCTCAGTTGCACTCGATCGCGACACATGTGCAAAGCTGGGCCAAGGTAAACAAGGGCTTGTTCGAAATGTACCAGGCAAGTCGACGGCACGCGCCTCGCCTCTCGATCGTATTCACACATCTGCTACCGTAGGCCGAGGTCTTGGGTAAACGCGTGGTCGTACAACATCTACCTCTCGGGGGTTTAATAGAGTGGGATCGCTAGACATCACCGCGCGTCTACCACGCCATCCGAGGAGTTGATCGTGCTCGCGTCGCATTCTCACCCCTGCCAATACCAGGCTCTGCCACCTTTGTTTGTCGTTGGAGGTGCGATTCCCAAGCCATGATTACACCGGGACCAACCGCGCCGTAGTCAATGTATGACACCGTATCCTGTACACGGGCCGATCATTGAGTAAAGCCCGCCGGGTTGAGAGATGGCGTTTTGGCAAGGAATTCTTCCGCTTCCAAAGGACCTCCCTCGTTACCTTGACTCCTTCGCAAACGTAAACCGCCCTGCGCGTCGGATATGCTGACGAGTGATGGATCGTGCTGACCGAGGTAAATAGCGGCGTGGTACGCGTGCTGTCAGTGGTTGACAGCATTACGAACCGAAAGCGCGACGCGATGCGCCCGCCTGCGCGTTATTTTCCCACATGGCACCCGGTATCAAGCGACATGCTCCTGCCAAGCGTCCAGCTCGAGTAGGACGAAGTAGTCACAGGGACCTCTATCACTATTAATTCGGACCGCCGAACACAATGGATGCATCTGTCATCATAACTATAATGTTCAGCGCCAGCATAAACGCAACCTTAACGTGCGTCACCACGGTCTGATCCCTCGCATATCATATGTGAACAAAGGGCTGCCAGTGAAGCACGAGATAATCTGTGGCTGGCTGGCAGGTCTGCCGTCGTCAAAAAGCCTGTCAGGTACCCCCGTCGCAAGCCCTTACGCCATTCGGAGAATGTTCTTCTCGGAACATTTTGAATTTTTTCCCCCGCTGCCCGCATCCGTACGGCCAGCGCGCCTCATTTGTTTTCCTTTGTGCCCCCGATCACGCGCGTGGACAGAGGACAATTGAACAAGACGACACGGAGATCTTATTTATTTGTCCAGTTCGTGAAATGACGGGGTGATCGGATGGGATGTAATAACGTAGGCGCCGTTGGCATCCGCGCCGCCCTCGCTTCCCGCGAATATGTAGCATATTATAATACTCGAAGCCTCGAGAGACCGGGCCAGCGCCAGGGGGTGACGCTATTGACGCGGGATCCCGATCGAAATGCCGACAAAGATAATGTATGTACCAAGATGGAGAACGAGTTCTGATCATGGCTGTGCCCGCGGCCGCGTCGTTTGATGGGGGGAATATTATCATTATTTTGGTACCCCGGAAAGAGCCGCGTGAGGGGGAGGGCCAGGTGTTGTAAGGTTCATGTTGACGTGACCTCCCGCGGCGAGTTCACACCCAACCTCGTGAGGGACCAATCTAGGATACATGAAAAAAGCGACTGGCCAGTGGCAACACCCAAAAGAATGAAATTCTTAGGGTCGTCGTTTTTGATGAGCCGGAACGTTGGGATAGAATTGAATGACGAGAACAGGGGCCACCCTTGGACACGTACGAGGCTGTATGTGCTTTCGATGCCAAACTTTCCAAATGCGCTTTTTCAGGGGGAAGGAACGAGCCGGTTGACGGTACCAGCGGCCCCTCGTGGTGTCCAGCCCTTGAGCTTAGCACGCTCGGCGGTTTGACACGCACTCTTTTCATCTATCACGGTCCCTCGTCTCGGTTGGTTGATCAAGCGCAATGCGGCGATGTTTCCAAGGCGTTTCGTGCGCCTGAACGGCGATGCGATCATCTCCCGTTGTCGAGGATCCTTCCGCGGCAATGATGCGATGGAATGGCATGCCGCATTCCATCCGTGCACGCCAAGATGTTCGATCTAATGAACAGTCGTGCGTCGTTGGCGGGAGGAACCTGCAACTCGAAGACAGGGCGTGATCAGTGAGACACCCGGAAATGATGTGGAGATGACCACGTTCTGAGAGAGACCCGGGAATATCATGGAGGGGTGTGTGTGGAACGTGTTGTTTCGAGCCGGAACTTGTTGCATGCTGCGCGACGAGGCTGCGCAGGATCCAGAAGAACCACGAACAGCAATGTGTATGTGTCATGGCACGATGCCCCGGGAAGGGAATCATTGCGATTTGACATGGTCCATTTACGGTGTCGGAGCGGAACTAGTGTGGGCGTCTTGCAAGAAAGGGTGCTATGTATAGGTCCTGGTGTGGGTGTGAGGGGATAATGCCCTGTATCCAGTTGGCCCTGCTG
The DNA here is from genome assembly GCA_038091165.1 of Rubroboletus pulcherrimus. Lineage (NCBI taxonomy): Eukaryota > Fungi > Basidiomycota > Agaricomycetes > Boletales > Boletaceae > Rubroboletus > Rubroboletus pulcherrimus. Next base: position 25,415 of record JBBPNY010000263.1, read on the forward strand.
GGGGCGTTGTTAGAGGCGATGTCTGGTTCTTATATCCATATGACTGTGCAGCCTCATGGAGAGCGTCGGCATTGTGTGAGGTGGTGGCAGCGTGGAATGGAGACAGCCACGTCGTTTACATAAACGCGCATCGACCGTCATCGGTTCAAAAAATTTGATCCACTTGCAAAAGACGAGCTCCGAGCCAATCGCTTTTGCTACGCGTTCACAAATCGCAATTACCTCGGTGGTCGTCGTATGTACTTGCCCTAGGCCGTGCCCTGCGGCCTCCAGAGACCGTTTAGAGCCACCATTACTGATCAGGAAGGGAAGAACGATCTCCGCTTGTCGACCCTCGAGTGAGCGTTTCATCTTTTCTTGCACCTGCGCTCGTCGATTGGTCCAATTTCAGGCGGTCATCCGTTCGCGGTACGTCTTAAAACCTCTCTCTTCCTTTCTCTCTTCTCATCCTCGACAAAGGCGAACCTCCTTGACAGCGACTTTCTACTCCCTGCAATCGTCTTTGCTCTCTGCCACTCTCGTCCGTTTCACCTCCTTTTTTTTTCCTTGACCTCTTCCTCGCTGTTTGGGGCGAGGATCCATCGTCTTCTGTAGTAAACTCCGTCTATTACCGTCCTGGCTAGCCCGGCACCTCCGCAACAGTGGCGATCCTGGTTCGGTAATTCGAGGTTCCCAAAACTCAAGCTCAAGCGCGTGAACATACCCTTTTTCGAAAAAACACATCGTTGCCGTATAGACACTATAGACCCCTTGGTTTTCCCTGATAAAAAAACAATGTCTCGCGTTGATATACTCCCTCCAGCGACACCCGTCGATGTCCAGGCACCCATTTCCTTCCCTGGTTCACCGGCATTTCGCGATACTCCGGGCTTGGACCGACTAGAGGACCCTTTGATTCACGAAAAATCTGATTCGATGGTGGATGAGGGAGAGGCTGAGAATATCTTTACGTCGCTCCCGCCGCTCCTCCGAGGACACCCCGATGTCCATCTTAGGAACGGAATTATGAATGCCTCACGCAAGGCGGCCGAAAACAGGAACAACGCTGAGAAAGCGTTCTTTGTCGCTGATCTCGGCCATGTGTACCGGCAACACCAACGGTGGCTTCAATGTATGCCCAACATCGAGCCCTTTTACGGTCTGTAGTCTGCCTTGTCGGTTTCGCTCTGTTACTCACGGGTGTGGTGTGACAGCCGTCAAGTGCAACCCAGACCCGTACGTGTTGAGGTTGCTGGCTGCGTTGGGCGCGGGCTTTGACTGCGCGTCCAACGGCGAGAT
>JBBPNY010000264.1:0-26437 GCA_038091165.1 Rubroboletus pulcherrimus
TCCACTCCTTCCAGAGCTCTGGGAGGGAATACTCGTAAGAAGGGACGTCACTATCCACACGGGCACCGGGGTATCTGTTCCAATACCATGTTCCACCTAAATCTGATCCGGTCTCGATCAGGATGCATTTCAAGCCAAGCTTGCGCAAGTGGATGAGCTGATAAATGCCGCTGAACCCGGCGCCGATGATGACTGCGTCATAGTGTTCTTCACTCATGGGTAGAGTCGGGTTTGGGGTACCTGCTGGATTGTTTGATAGGGTGAGCACTCAGCGATAAGAGGTTAAATACCTTTGTGCTAGTGGTGCGAAATGCATACTTGAGACTCAGGTACGTCGGCAGTTTCTGTTCCGTGGGTTCAGACAAGCTCACGGCGCGGCCATCATGTCACATCCTTCTCATGGCATGCAGACACTCAGGCTTTGAGTGATTAGCAAGTCACAATAACATATTTATTTCTAGACCATAGACTGATACAACGTAGTAATAGTTAAATACAGGCAGAACACCGATTTAGTATAGTGGCATCGGTAATGACATCGAAGTGTGACGAGCAATAAACAAAACGCACCTTTACCGAGACAGTACCAAAAAAGGTAATCAATAATTAAGCGATCGTTATCACCGAGTTATCGCAACTTCCACCCCGGCAAGTCTGCATGCCAGCATCATTCCTCATTCCCGTCAGGACTGTCGACACCTGGCTTGGGAATTGGCTTCTCCAGTTTGAGTCAAACCCACCACCTATAAGTTACATTGTCTGCCATCCATCCCTTCCCTCAACCACGTTCTTGGACACTTTGCACTATCTCAATTTTTCTCCCCTTACACTGATGCTTTGAAATGATGAACATCTGGAACTTGCTATGTAGTACCACATCCCAGCATGGAGAACATATGAGGTATTGTAATACATTGCTTCTAATTCATTGAACACCTCCCATGATAGCATAGATATGACTGAGAAAGGGGGTAAATGTCAGAACATATGTTTTATTATTCACGGCATGATGGTGGGCTTCACTCTCTTCACATCTATCCCAAAAGATTCCCAATATGGCGTTGACCGCTTATCTGTCCGATGCCCGAGAATTGACCACGCGCACCGGATGATAATGTTTATACCCTAGTTTGCCTGAGTGCATCCCTCAGGAACCCAGGATAGCCACGGTCAGTCTCTTCCGCAAGTTTCTCTTTATACTTCTTGAGACCCCCACAGTAATTGTACGCTTCGACCCGCTTCCCAGGAACGTTGGCACCCATCCAGTAACTGGAGACCTTGGGCAACAACGTAGCATTGGACAGTTCCTCGACATGCGTTTTGAAACCCTGCGCGGCCGGAGTAGTTGGGGTGAACTTGGTGATGCCCTTGTCCCGAAGCCAATCAATCGTCTTCACAAGCCAAGCCCCCTGCACCTCCGCACATGTAGGTCCGTTACATAAAGCCGTGGGAGCCTGGGGACCATACAGGAAAAAGAAGTTTGGAAAGTTATCGACCGTCATGCCTAGACTGTTTGTATCCGATTAAACTCACACAGCTCATCTTGGAATCCGGGGGTAATGGTAATGACTCACTATGTCATTACACCGTCTTTCCCTCCCCAGTGGTCCTTCATTGTCTCACCGTCCAAGCCACGGATGTCAATGTCCAGAATACTCCCAGTATGGGAATCCCACCCTACACAAGTCGATCTCAGCTCAGAGATTCTTGGACCATTTTGTGTGTGGAAATCGACGACGCACCCGTGGCAAAAACGAGCATATCCAGGTCGATCTCTTTCGCGGATGTCTTGACACCAGTGGGGGTGACCTCCAAGATAGGTGTCACTTTGAGGTCAACAATCTCGATGTTGTCACGATCGCAGACTTCATAGAAGTTTTCCTCGAGGGATGGATTCTTGCATGCAATTGGATAAGGTTGCACCTCCGGTGCCAAAAGCTCGCGCTTGACAGGATCCTTGATCCGTTCACTGACTTTCTTCTGCCAAAACGCATACGCTTCGTCGTTACAAGCCTGGTCGACAAGTATTGCCAGGTAATTGCCGCCTACACCCAGGTCCACGTCAGTAGAAGATCCTGGAGCCCAGTTAATGCGCTTGCCCCAGAAATGGAAACCACCTATATTCCATAATTCTTCAAAAACGGCTTGCCTTCGTTCCGGGGTGTCGCTCATCATTGGTCGGTAGATAAGGTCGTATGGGAGCCCAATGAACGTATTGGTTATTTTCTCGAAGAGCTGCTCATACACTGGTTTGAAATGATCCTGGATTTGCTTGTTCATGGCGTATGACCTCATAGGAAAGGCTGTATTCGGTGAGCGTTGGAAGACGGTGAGATGTTTCGCCTAGTCCGCGTCAAGATTACTTCGGAGATGTGAAGGCTAGGTCAGACGTACGTGCGGTCCGAGTGCCTGAACGACTTGCACACCACTTGCTCCTGTACCGATGACACCAATTCTCTTTCCAGCAGTCTCGTAACCCACTGGCCACCGTGCGGTGTGCGTCGCCAATCCTTTGAACGTATCCGATCCCTTGTATTTAGGTGTATACGGCTTGGATGCGAATCCCTATGAAGTCCGCAATGAATCAATGAAAAAACGGTAGATCGATATAATTCTAACCGTGCAGGAGATCAAATAACGAGAGGAAACCTTGTAGATGCCGTCCTTGCCTTCACATGTGACGTGCCAAACGTGTGATTGGTCGTCCCAGTGTGCGCTCTTGACGGTTGTATCAAAGCGACAATCTTTGCGGAGATCCATCTTGTCATCGACGTAGGCAAAGTACCTATAAAAGAACGGATCCATTCGCTGCACGGGCACGACAAACGATCAAGGTATACCTTTGCAGTTCTTGCCATCCAGGGAACTTTGTTGTCCACGTCCACTCCTTCCAGAGCTCTGGGAGGGAATACTCGTAAGAAGGGACGTCACTATCCACACGGGCACCGGGGTATCTGTTCCAATACCATGTTCCACCTAAATCTGATCCGGCCTCGATCAGGATGCATTTCAAGCCAAGCTTGCGCAAGTGGATGAGCTGATAAATGCCGCTGAACCCGGCGCCGATGATGACTGCATCATAGTGTTCTTCACTCATGGGTGGAGTCGGGTTTGGGGCACCTGCTGGATTGTTTGAGTAGGGAGAGCGCTGGGCGATAAGAGATTAAATACCTTTGTGCTAGTGGTGCGAAATGCCTCCCTGGACGCACGTACGTCGGCAGATAACTATCGACTGGTTTATGTTCCGTGGGTTCAGACAAGCTCACATGGGCGGCCATCATGTCACATGTCCTGCTCACATGTCCTTTAATTAATATTATGGGCCCCCTATGCTGCACTCAAAGACCGACGCTGGAGTTCTTGACCAATCACCAGTACTGAAACGATTCAGAATTTTAGCCAGTGCCGAGGTACGCCTGGATAGAGTTTTAATAATCTAAGGAGCCTGTAAAGCCAAAAAAGCACATAAAGAACCGACTCGCCACTGAACCTTTTTCCGCGATACCCATGCATGGAGCCTAACTGAAGTCACGGAGAATCTATGTTCCATGGTGGAGAGGTGAATGTTCAACTATTCAAGGACTCGATCGAAACAACTTTCAGACTCGGACAGGGAAGCAACAGCCGGCAATCAGTGTCAAAAATGACACTGATTTGATTTGAAGGTTCAACAGGGTATCTAAAATGGCATGCAGGGGGGATTTGAGTAGACTGGTCAATACTGGTGTTCTTGGGACTCGGACTCGAAAGTGGCACGCAGCTCTGCTCAAAAGGCTCTGCGAGGGACTCACCTACCAAGAAACGCAAACAAAACTATGCAGTGGTTCTCGTGGTCTTGTGCTCATAGCACAGTTGTGGCAGTTTGAAAGGCTTGCGTGCAGGGATGACCCTGCGCCAAACCGAACTGAGTGAACCCGTCAAAAATAATTTGTTGGTCGCGGATTGCCTTTCCTATTCAACTGACAATCAGCAAAAGTTACTGATCTCGTTTGACGACGCGTCTTCTCCCATGCGTCCACTCATCCAATACGACCTCGATGAACCTCCAAGAGCCCCCACACCTCCCATAGGCTCCCTACCCCCTCCACACCAGCACACACGCCGACCACCCACGAAGAAACGCAAACGCAACCACCACAACCCACAAAATCCCAAGTCTATCTCAACCTGGGAAGCACCTCTCCAGCACTGGGACGACCCGGGGAGCGCCGCGGTCGGTATGATATATGACGAACAAGAGGGGAGCACAACAACCCCAGTACCACCCGCCGCTGGGTCCGACACGATGTTGTACGCAGACCACACGGAGGAGGAAGAGGAGGGATGTGGCGAGGAGCCTGCAGTGGAAGGGGACGATGCTGTAGACGTAGACGTGGGACAGGAAGAGGAAGAGGAAGAGGAAGAGAGCAGAGCACTCACGCACGGAGAGATCTGGGACGACGCGGCCCTCATCGACGCGTGGAATTCTGCAGAGGCCGAATACGAGGTACAGTACTGTTTCCCTTCACCCTCCCCAACCCCGTCTTACCCGTAAACGTCACTCACACCCTCATCAAGGCCTACCATGGCGCATCGAAAACCTGGAAAACAGAACCTGTCAAAAAGTCTCCACTGTGCGTCCATTTCCTCCTACTCCCGCCCCCCCTTCTCCATCTCGATTGACGAACGACTAACTCGGCCGTTATCTACCAGATGGTACAACAAACCCTACAGAGCGTCCATACCCCAACCCGGCCCCAGCAAACCCAAAGCACGCTCAAAACCTCCCCCGCCCCAAGAGCATGAGGACGGCGAACTTGAACCTGACACCGCCCCGCTTGACTTTCAAACATTCGTCCCGACACACGATCCCTCCCTCGCCGTCCCGTCCAACATCGGCTCCAACCCCGCCACGACCGCCCCGTTCTTCGTCCCCCCTCCGTCGACGACGATGGTCAGTCGCGACGAGGCGTTCAATAATGCATTGAGCGCCATGTATTGGGGCGGGTATTGGACCGCGGTATATCATGTGAGCTTAACCATCTGTCCCTCCGTATCCTCCACCCGACCTGATTCGATCTCGAACTTAGTGCCAGAGCCAGTCTAGTAAACAAGATCACACTGTAGCGGCAGAAGCAACCGAGGAGAACGAGATTGAAGCAGACGAAGATGAGGAGGATCTAGTACCAACCCAACGATGAGGCACACTCTGTCCTAATTTCAGGTATAGTATTCCATACCACCATTTCAATACGTGCCAGGTACGTTGGTTCAAACGAATAAGAACACGGCGAGGTGAGAACACGTCATTGAAGACATTAAGCTTTTTACAATGCAATCTCGACATCCAGCCTAGCCAGATATGAATACACGTCAGGCGACATCCTATATTTCAGTATCCCAGCAAACACCATCAGCGACCTCGATTTCTTCCGCAGCGATGTCAGAGTCTGAAATGTTAAAAAGTCAGAAGACCCGACCCTCGGACAACGCACACAAGGCTCACCATTTGTCGTGTGGCCTCAGCAACAGCAGACGCTTTGACCGATTGGTGCACCGCCGCGAGCGAATCCATCGTCAGAGGCAAGTAAACTTGCAAGTTGCGTTGGAGCGCGTCGTGAATATCCTTGAATTCTTCTGCTTTGCGAGTAATTTTTGCGACCTCCCCGTCCATAGGAATGAGATCCGTCGACTCCATGATCTAGCGCATGCACGTCGACCGTCCGAAATTCGTACAAGGAACATGAAAGGAAAAGGGAACCAACATACCTCGAGTGTAACATCCGGTCTCCCAGCATTCTTTGCATTCATCGCCTCCCTCACTCTCAAAAGTTTCACGGCGGCGTCTCTATCTCTCCCCACAGCCCTATTCATCCTCTCATAGTGCCGCAAAATTTCGACAGCCGTCTTTTCGATCACCCTCCCCTTTTGGTTTTCCCCTCCCGTTGTCGGCAACGAGAGTGTGTTCCCGAGCGCTTGCGCGAGGCATGCGATCACAGTTGCATAGTCACCAGCGAGGTTGAACAACTTGATCGCTTCAGGAATGCGGTCGTTTGCCTCCGACTCGCGCGCAGCTCGAATGAGAATTTGTTCGTTGTATTGAGCCGTGTTTTGCAGATGGAGTAATGAAGCCCCTTGCTCGATGACGCCACTCTGCCAACCGAGAACCCTCGCACGTAAGAAAAGTGGGACCCGACGACAAAAGAAACAGGGGGACATACAAATTTCGTGCCATCAGGTCTCAACCCACCAACGAGCTCCTCCCATGCTGGCCCCGAGTGCGCCAATACGATGATACGTCGCACAAGGTCCCAAGCACTCTCCAGGTTCTCTTTTCCAACGCCGTTACCCTGATCTGCGGATAAGCAAACGCAGTAGACGTATTGGAGTGCCTCTTTCGCGTCCATTTTCACAAACTGGCGGACGTAGCGCCAGATCAGTGTGGAGAGGCTGAGGGCGGGTGGAACGAGAGGCGACAAGGTTACTGTCGGCGTGATTCTTGAATGGCAGTGAACCCTTGTAAAAATGAAGATGACATACGAGGGCCAAGCTCTGAAGTCTCTGCGCGTGAAGGGACACGCAACAAGCCATGGTACGCCAATGCAATCGCAAGATGAACTGCCTCGATTTCGGTTTCCGGACGCTCCCACAGTGCAGCAACTGCCTATGTGAAAAGGAATTAGTACATCCGATAGTCCATGATGATGTGAATGACGAACCCTTTCGAACTGCCCGAACATGAGTAGTACACTCGCCCAGGTGCCCTGATTGGCTGCATCAAAGTGACGTTCACCGTAGCTCAACAAAACTTCGGTCAGTCCACGAAGACCCCCTTCCTCTTCCTCGTCGACCTGTTTGCATCAGTTGGACCCGTATGTATTACGATAAGGATTCGATATATACCATCGCAAGTTGGAACCATAGCCAATCCTCTGTTGTAGTCGTGACCTGAGGCACCGTACGCCTCGAGGGCTCCAAACGGCCCATGAGTTTGTACAGCGCAAGCTTGAATGGATCTGCCGAAGCAGAATGCAACATGTGTGCATTATAAACGCCTTGTAGATGGTCTCTGTGTGGTTTCGACAATCTGTTGGTAAATAAATGATGAGATGTCGAGCATGTCAAGTGCACATTTTTTTCCAACGTACCGTCTATCTGGAGACTCGATCCAAGATTTGAAGTGGCTCACAAAGCTGGCTTCCCGGTGGTCGATTGCTGCCTGAGACCGGAGTGCTTCGTCGAGGGCTTCCTGTGCATGCCCCGTACGTACGAGGTAGTACAACTTTGCCCATAGTGGCTGGCCGGCTACAAGCTATAACGACGCGTGATCAGAGTAAACCATAAGAGACAGCATACAACCTACCTCTATCCGATCTTCCCACTCTCCGTTTTTGTAGTACCTCATCAACAGGTACGCCCGAACCTTGTTCGCAATGCTCGGGTCACCTCCCAGGCGTGCCTCCATAGGCCTTGACTGAATCGACCGATCTATGACGTCCCAATACTGGTCCTCAAGTGCCTCCCGGGATCCTTTGGCGATTTGAGTCCTCAGCGCAGACGCCTCACGGGAATCCGAATCCGCAAGGTATATGCGTGCATATTTTCTCTCGAACAAGGGTGCATTGAGAATGTGGGCGCCCGCGTGCTCGACTGGGGGGAGAGCAGGGGGCTCGCCAGTGATTTTTGCAAGGAGGTGAAAGTTGAACATCATCTGAGATGACGCGGCCTGAGGGGCGTACGAATGTCAAAAGATGGAACGAACAGAATGTTCATTCTTACCTCGGCGTTGAGACTTGCGGCAGCTTGCATGAGGAGATGAATGATTGGACACGAGGTTCCCCGTAGCCTAGCTGCGTTCAGCTCGCCGACCGCACGGTCGTACGCCATCATCTTGGTTTGCATTTGCAGTGTCAAGCTCGGACCCGTGCTTGCCTGCCAAACAAAGATCTTAGAATGCAAAATACCGCAAGCTAGCGCGTCACGCACAGCAAGGCTTCCTCTTGCATGGAAGCTTTTCTTCATCTCGGCCAACGCCTTGTTGTCACTAGTCGAGCGGCCGCCGAGTTCTTCGAACACCCGTCTCTTCTTGGCTTCCCAGTCCTTCCTGCTGCGGTCTGCGAGGAGCCGATAGAAATCCTCCTGTGTCTCTCTTCTACCCTCCTCGATCGTGGATATGAGATTTTGTTCATGTGCATGGCGGAGGTAGCCCGCGACGTCCGTGTCTTGGAGGGGTTGTAGTGGAGAGAACGTCGCAGACGTGTTCAAATGGGCTATCGAACTTGCCAACGCGGGAGCATCGACGTGCGCTTGTGCCAATAGATAGTTCCTATATGCACAAGTGTGAGCAGGACTGGAGACGGATGTGTGTGGTACATGGCTCACGCTCTGTCGTTGTCTGTGGGTGCGCTCGGTTGGCGAGAGACGAGTCTCCGGGACTGTGCCTCGATCTGGTCGAGGGTGAGGTTGACAGAAGGGAGGTCAGGCCGGGAGAGATGGGTGTTGAGCGCCCTGGACGAGTTGAGGAGGGAAGAGAGGTCCGAGGCTATGTTGGTTGACATTCTGTCGTGGTCGCGTGGAGGTCAGTGCGTTTCTGCTAGTGAGTGTGGTCAACGTCGACAACGACGGCAGTCGACAAAGGCAGTTACCCAATTTGTGCATGTTGACGGGCTCAAGTCATTCAAGTCATTCCCGAAACCCGCAGCTTGCCTCTGTTCAAGTACGTCCGTGTTATGATGGGCCGAAAACCACGAAAACCACTTCAAAGACCAGGCGTGTTCAATCCACACGATGCTACACGCATCAAGCATACCCGCATCGGCGTATGGGACCTCTACGAGGAGAAGCACTCCGACATTCCCGTCCCAGGTGCCTCGCGTCTAGAAACAACTGCACAGATGCTCCAGGGCCTCCCATATGTATGGAGGATGCTCAAAGACATATGCAGCATTCGACGCTGCTTGATCATGATGATGCTCTACCTCGTTGTTGAAGTAGCTACCTCCCTCATACCCGCAGTCTCTCTCTGGTCAGTCTTACACAGTCTGGACACGCGTGTTAACCTTTTCACACTCTCGCCAGGTATTCTGGACAGCTTCTCCTCCTGGTATGCTTCACCTCATCTACATCCGATCGCGTTGTTCGACGTTACACAGGTCGAAACTGCGGTCGAGAAGCGTGCAGTCGACAAGGACGTTCTCCTCCATGTTGCCGCAGGGCGTGTCGCCTGCACAATAGCCGAGCGTCTCTTGCAATACTCCAGGTACCACATATCACACCCTCTCAACCTCGCAATCAAACAATATTACTCAACTCACATATTCCACGCCATGGCACGACTCGACCTTCCGACATTCGAGGATCCTGCCGTCCAACGTCAACTCGAGGGTGCTTGGTCTACATCTTGGAGGTCCAGTGTAGCCTGGGATACCATCCAAATGACATCGGGTGTTCTCATGACCGCGATTCGACTACTCTCACAGGTATCTGTTCTTATCAGCGTGCTGCGAAACCAACAAGATGGTACTCTACTCGCCCTGCTCAGTTTCTCACAGTCACTATTCCAATGGTTCAGTGGAAAGCGTTCTGGGTTTAGCTCCTTAGGTGCTCTCTCCGTTTCGTCTTTTGCGTCTACCGTTCTCATACTCAGCTTGTGATCAGTGTGGGCTGCAACAACCAAGGACCAAGATTACATCCGGATGCAGGGCTACAAACATCTCGTAGACAATCCTGTACACCGCAAAGAAATTGTCGCCAGCTCTCTCGGCGAGCACTTGACGAAACGTATGCTTCTTCTTGTGACGATCCAGTGAACTTTTCGTTGATCGCCAGCAGTATACCGGGATAGTACTAGTCGTGTCGGGGATGACGCAGGTGACTTTCCGGAGATGAACCGCGCCCACATCGTTCAAGATCGGTTGACATTGATGTCAATTCTTCGTGAGCCGATGCGCGAGCTCCCGCAGGTTCGTGCCCCTGTCTTTGTCTCACAGCGGCGGTGAGTTGACCGCAGACGCAAGATCGTGTTCACTCTGAGAGCTGTTCAATACCCTGCATCGATACCCGTCTCAATTGCTTCCCTCACACTCATCAATCAGACTGCCAATGCGTTTAGCTCAAGTCTCTTTGCTCTCTTTGGAGAATCATTTTCTCTCGCCGAGCAATTCGCGAGCGTACGGAAGCTATATGAAATATCCAATATCCGCAACAGAATCGTTGATGGGAAAGTATCCTTCCCAGAAAATCAACAGGACCTCCGCCATGGAATCTCGATTGAATTTAGGCACGTATGGGTGCATCGCATCAACAATCTGACTCACGTGTCCCTAGAAATGTATCTTTCCGATATCCCGGTTCGGAAAGTTACGCTCTACATAACGTCTCATTCAGAATCGAAGCTGGGCAGCTTTGCGTAGGTTCTTCCCTGCATGAGTACGTGTTGCCATTTATCTACACATACAGGTCATCGTCGGCGTGAACGGCTCAGGGAAGAGCACGATTTTGAAACTAATCTCACGCATATATGACCCAACCGAGGGCACAATCTTCATTGACGACAAGGACATCAAAACTCTTAAACTTGTTGATTTACGCCGTGCCCTATCAATTCTGTTCCAGGATTACACCCACTTCCCGCTATCGGTGGGTTTTCAGCTTCCCTTTTCTTCGGTATCTGTCATGATTTTGTACCCCTTTAGATCAAAGAAAACATAGCTCTCGGAAATCCTAACCTCGCACCTGATGATGATAGAATACGCGAAGCAGCCCGCCTGGGTGGCGCTGAAGAGTTCGTCGACAAGCTCCCCGAGGGATTCGACACCTACCTCGACCGGCCCGTGAGGGACTACTATTCTGCCCTCCCTGAGGGTACCACTATGCTCTTTGGGCGCAAAGTGGACTACAATCGCGTTCGCGGCGCAGGCGCAATGCACGCGACGGACACCTCGACGTTGAGTGGGGGACAAATGCAGCGGCTGGCCGTGTACGTCCAGTGACTCTTGCTATCCCATGCCCCACGCATCATGTTGCTAACATCGCAGCCATCCCTGTCCCTTTTTTCCCATTTTCGACCTACACTAGTTCGCGGACGTTCATGCGTTCGCTCGTCTCCGAAATGGAATCCCCCGTTAGCCTTCTCCTCTTTGACGAACCGAGCGCCTCGCTTGATCCACGCGCAGAGCACGGTATGTCACGCCTACGCCCTCCGCTTTGCCTTCGCCCATCGATCTGCTCACCCCATCCACTCCAGATTTGTTTGAGAGATTGCGTGCCCTACGGGGAAACAAGACGATGATTTTCTCCTCGCATAGGTTCGGAAACTTGACGCGCCACGCAGATCTCATCTTGTGCGTTCTTTATCCCTCTCGTTCGTTGTTTCGCGCGATGCGACTGACCGATGGTTCCTCTCCCATCCGCAGGTACATGGACGATGCCGAGATTCAGGAAGCGGGTACGCACGAAGCGTTGTTGGCCCAGGACGGCGAGTACGCACGGATATGGAAGTTACAAGCCGAAGCGTTTCTGTAGGCGTTTTGTTGTATACCCGTTGGGTGTGGGCGTTGGTGAAAATATTTGAATGGCGCACTGTTGGCCTTGCCGGGACTGTTGAGGCTGCGAACGCGGTGCGTGTTGTGGGACAGAATCGACAGGCCAACGTTTGGCTTTGCGGATCGTTGTACATACATATCATGGGTGACTGAGGTATTCTTCGTTTCTTTCGTCCAATCAGAAACAAGGTGGAGACGGTCGCGTTAGATCTAGTGCTAGTCTCCCCCGCTAGGCAGCCCACTTGAACATCCTGAAAGCACATATACTTATCACTTCCAGCACTGGGGGTCCATCTGTCGATCGAATAGAGACCCTTCCCTACTAGCTCTCAAAATCAAACGCAATCTCCCGCGCACTCCGTCTCCGAATGGCAACACACTGCCACCATCCCAGCACCTCTCTGCTCGCACTCTCCAACCTCTCTGATACCCGCGCGACACCGTCGAGGATCAACGATAGGCCCGCGTGCAGTCCGGACCCCGCTGCACCGTCTTGCGGAATAACTCACCCAGGCACGCTTTATGGACGATCCGCGCCAAAGGAACGGGCGAAAAGAACGTGCGCTGGTGCGGTGCGAGGTCCTCGACGCCTGCCAGTGTCAGCATCGCGACGGTCGGTATTGTGCGTGTCGTTGGCGGAGATGGGCTTGCGATGGGAAGCGGGGAAGGATGGGTACATCGACTCAGGAGATCATCGTCTATGGGCCGAGCGTGTTCCCTAAGGCTGAGGACATGCGAGATGGTTTCAATCCCGGTAGAATGAGAATGACCCTGCGAGTTCAAATGGGAGTGCGGCCGGATAAGACCACAAGTCGGCTTTTGCGGCCGCGCTGAAGACCAACAACCTCAGCGTAATGTTGGCTTGAAATGCGCCGTCCAATTCCATTATCCTGTCGTGACACGAATATGTGTGTTACCTTTACGACTGTCTCACAGAACATTGGCTAGGAACTTGTAAGTGAGTGATGCTTTGCAACTCCCATGGAGTCCATGTCCACCAGACTGTCTGTGCTTCCTTCCTAGCTACTCCACAATTGACAGCACTCGGGAACAGATATGCAAATTTGTGTTCGTCAACCGGACATGATTCACGTAGCATCACGGAGCGCAAGCAGGACCTCCTTCCTCGCCCACTCTCCAACGGGACTTGCCTCTTCTCCAACGAGCGCCCTCCATACGACCAACCTCGTCGTCAACATCGCCCATGCATGTGCATGCGTTCCATCGTCGTCCAGAGACATGGCAACCCGCCAAAGCATCTCCACGATCTCGCCCCAGCTTCGGAGAGGTTCGTCCGTCGTCGGTACGTCGTGCAGTCCTTGCGCGCGGTGCGGTGCTAGCGGTAGCGCAAGCGCGTGCGGGTTTCGCTCAGAGGGCTGTCGCAATCGACAGAGGTGGATCGCCGGTTCGAGATGTTGCAGGTACTCTGCAGCGCGTGAGAGGACACCGCGGAGGGAGTGGCCGGGTATGTCTGGGACCATGCTCAGCTGTAGGGCGATCGCGGCGCCCTGCTGCAGGATAGCCATCCCCTTGTCTTACAATACGTGTTAGTATTAGTTTTTGAAGCACCGAGGTGATATGGATCGTCTGTACCTTTGTTCCGCAGCAGAGAAGACAAGCATCGGCAGACGGTCGAACACCATTGATCTCCCATCGCGCGAGTCAACTTGAAGGTGTCGGCCACGACGAGGATATTTTCCAAAATGCGAAGCCACGCCATCGATTCCTTGCCGGGGCTGTCCCCCACCTGCATCTCAATCCACGATAAAAGAGACGACTTGAGGACGAGGGAAGTACATGCTTGTGGATTGCACGTCAGATTCGCTAGTAACTGTTGCGTCCCCCCAAAAAAAGACTGTCAGTCAGTCTGGAGGTTTCGATGGCCCTTCGACAAACGAACCCACTGACCTCCAAGATGCCGGCGCGCACGGTTGCGTCGTTCTTTGAGCTCTGGAAAAGACTGGCCACCAAATCCCACGTGTGTCGCCGCTTCAGTACCTTCCAATCGTCGGTGCTCACCATGCCATCCCCCAACATCCTCAACATCCACCCTCGTTCCTTCTTCCAATCGTCCGAGCTACTGTAGAGCATGCCGAACAACATCGGTACATCGGACACGTCGAGCTCAGGGCGTTGGAGCAGGAAACGCGCGGTGCGTGGGTAGATAAAGTTCGATGGATAAAAGATGCCGCGAAGCGCGTGCAGCAAGATGAGCGTCGTGATCGTCGGAAGCCGCCGAGGTGGGTCGTCCGCATTCACGGGTGGATCCATCGCATGCTTGAGTAGGCGGAGCACATATATGACTTGAGGCGTTTCGTGCATATCAGATGTCTGACCACAAAAAAAAGGGCGGGGTTCTCGAATGAGTCTACAAGCCATTGACGACTCGAGTCGTGTTTGCTTTGTCACTGACCTGTACGCTCTCCCAGAGACTTGCAATCTGGCAAAGGGCTGTCTCGCGTATGTTGGGGTCTTTCGAGGAGAGGCATCGAATGAGCAAGCTGACGACGTTGCTCCGGAAGACCTTGACCCAGCCTAGAGGGGTCGTGGGACGACAATGTACAAGCATCTGTGCAGACAACACGATCACCATCAGGGGATCGTACATCGAATCGTCCGTGGGGCCATCCCTCGTGCCTTTGTCCTCTCCGAACCGCCTCCACGAAGGGAATGCAAGACACGTTCGAAGCATATAGATGGAGTTGAAGTTCTGGACGACTTCGAGTGCATCGGACACAGTTGCGTCTGGGGACGGAGACCACCGGGAAAAGAATGCGGACAGGGACGTGCGCTTTTCCGCCTCGAAGAGTCTCACGATAGAGAGGAGCCGTCTGTCGGGCGATGACATCGTTCCTCCATAGACCTGAAAGAGGGGCTCGACGTGTGAAGGCTGACAGGTATTCGCAGGATGGAGCCGGAAGAGCGTATCGAGTAAACGGGTTACTTGATTCCTTTGAGATGGGCTCCCATGTTTCCCGCAGACCGCGACGAAATGTCGATGTTGAAGCACGTTTTGCAGGAGTCGGTTGACGACAACAGGCTGAATGAGCAGCAATCAAAACGATGAGAGATCGGCGATTGAACAACAGCGTATGTTCAGACTCACCGGGAGTGGTGTTTTGCTCGCCAACACTACAGCGAGGTCAAGCATGCTTGCGTCTGAGAGGTGACGTTGAACCAAGGTGGTCAACAATGGCTCCACCAAATGTGATTTGAGCGCCTTCTGCTGTGTTGTCACATGTCCTATGCGAGTCATTCAGTTGAGGATAAACGAAAAGAGGTTCTCGATCACCCACTAAGATTTTCCAGGGCCATGCTACATTCCTCCGAGCCTGCAGCAGCGTCGTCGGAAAGGTGTCGGACAGCCCATTGCAAGGCACGATCGACGATATTCATCGTGATAGCTTCGCAATCAGAGACCCCGAGAAGCTTGCGTGCGAGAAACGTTGTTTCGAACGCGAAGTTCATGATAGGGATGCCCTGTATGCGCTCTTGCAACGCGGACACAAGTCGAGCGCACCTAGTACCTGAAAGCCCCAGGATCTTGTGTATACACTCGAGATGCCGGGTAAGGCAAGAGTCATGACACCGCTCACCCAGAAAGAGGTGATTCAGTAAGCTGTAGAGAACGTCGTCGTCTACCTGGGACAGGTCCCCACTCGTCAACGCAGTACACTCGAGGAAGGCCGCAAGCACTGGAGCGAATGTGTGTATACCAGGCCGAGCCCATCGTTTACTGTTCAGCCAAGTCACGAAAGCTTGTACAGAGGTTGGGTTCGAGTACAACAGGACGACAATAGTGCTCGCCGTAGAGTCATTCCAGGTTTCCTTTTGAAGCAATCGAGAAATCAAATTGGCCGGGAGGGATCGAAGGTCGCTCATGTGGCTTGATTTGGTTCCCAAGAGAACGGTGGAAAGTGGTTGTCCTTCAACGAAAGCGATCTGTCCGTCGAGTCCTGAAGGAAGCTGAGACACAAGGGCCGCTGAGAGCATGTCCTCAAGCAGAACAGACCCAGGAAGCGCAGCCTGCAATTCCAGGAGCTTCGGCGCTGCGATTTTCGGAATGGAACCTCGCGGCGTCCTGTACTGAAGAGTGCCCAGAATGTCCTCTAACAAGTCATAAGCCATCGCACTTTGTTGTCCAGAGTTGGCTTGGATAAGATCGACCGCAGCAAGTAACTCTTCGGTACCCATGAACTTCACCCAAGACCGCGCACGCCTCAGCTTATCGGGACAGAGTCAGTTCCTTTCCAGGCTCGAGGGAAAAGGGAGCATCACTCACTCCGTCGAATCGACCCGATGAAAGCGACTTTGTCATCATTTCCACCCAACGAGAACCGATAGACGATAATAATGTCTGGTCCTCAGCATCGGTAGGGTCAAACGATGCTAAAACGAACTCCCGGATCGCTGTGGAAACAAGTTATTGCGAAAAAAAAAACATCGATTAGCGCAAGACCACACCTTCATGGACTTTAACATCGAGATCCTGTGAGATGCAAAGCTTTTGGATAACATCACATTGGATGACAGACGCCTTTAGTCGCCGTAGGTCTTTCTCGCTCAGGTGGCCTCGCGCTCTCGCCAGTACATCGGATAACAGTGTAAGCTGCGCGGCCGTGAGGTCATGGCGACCCGTTGAGACAGTGATGCCACGAGTGACGAGACGGATCGCGTGCTCGAGACGAATCAAAGTCACCGGGTGCGTATAGAGCGCTGTCAGAAGTATACCGCGCGTTCGTCGGTCCTGGAGCTGCAGAAGAGTGCAGTGGAAGTATAGCCAGCCAAACACCCCATCGGCCGAAGGCCTGTCCAGCAACATTGACCAAACAATCGGGGGAAGGGAAACGAGGTATCACTTACCAGTCAGGCAAAAGCTTTACAATTCCCGAGTCCCACAAGTGACCATGAGAGGGATGGAGGTAGTCGATGACAGCCCAAAGTGCGGGCTCGTAGAATCGCCCAACAACAGAAGCAAGACGAGAGATGTCAGCAGGAGAGGGCTTGACATCTGCTAAACGAAGCCAATCCACTAATTCAAACGCACTCGTCATGCGAGCGGTCTCCGACGCAGCTAGATTCGCAACCGAGGTAGTGGTGGTGAGCAACAACGCAATCATTTTTACATATCGAGAAATGGGACTCACGAACGGGCACTTGCTCGATACGATCGAGGAAGGTCGCGATCGTCTTGTCATTTGGTTCTTCAATCGGACGAGAACAGTCGTCATCCCGGAGGTGATGCAGACAGGCTCTTGCAATCGACAATTCCCGTCTTATACCAAAACAAATACATGGCTGATCTGGGAATGGGTGTTGTCCGGTAGCGACACTGCTATCCAGTTGGTCGAGTATCGCAAGGAGGTTGTGGTATCCAGAACCGCCTTGCTTAGCTGCAAGCATGACCAGCAGTCGTCGAACGAACGTGAAGACAGCAAGCGAATCTGATGGCGTCATCAATCGCCCACTCACTTTCGCGGTGACCTGCTCGACTACTGTCATGAGCAAGGGGCTAGCAAACAACTCTTCCCGGTCGATATCGGGGGTAGACGTGGAAGATTGTACGAGGGCAGGCATGGCTTCCATGTAACGATACGGAGTTTTGAGACACCGTTGGGCACAATCGTCCAGGAAAGCTACGATGGCGTCGACCTCATCTGTAAGCAGCGTACCATCAGGTGCTTCGGTACCTTGTCCTCTGCGTACGAAGTGGAAGGGTAGGGCAGCAAGCCATATTTCCACTTCGTTCGGGTCCTCTTGGAATAGCACAGTCTCGGAAAGAACGTGCTGCAGAAGTTCCTTTAGCGTTGTACGGAGAGCATGCACGCGGCTATTGCAGAACGTCTTTAAGAGGACATAAAGATACGTATGAGATAAAGAGGCTGGGGGCGCAAACGACTATTTTAGACGATAACGCGGTAGAACAATCTCACTCACCAACCTTGCCAGCCCACGCGAACTGGTCACTTCCACTTAGCAGACGGAGGACATGCAGATGTTTTACGCTCTGCAGTGCCGTAGAGGCTTCATTCCGTTGGTCCTCCTGCTTCATTGAGCCGCCCTCGTAGTCGCCGGAAAGCGAGGCGAAAGATCCCTCGACCAAGTTCAGAACCAGCTTTCCAACTTCGAACCTCGCTTCAGCGACAACATCCGGCAAGCATTCTTGGTAGAGCCAAAGAAGCCTCTGAGAGCTCTCACTCAACAGAGCGTGCTTGGTCGCGTTTGAAGAAGCTAAAGATTGCTGGGAAAACGCGACGATGACTTGAAACTCGGGTACACGTCGCCTTGCTTCCCTTTCAACTTCCCTTCGCTGGCGACTCCATTGGCCTTCTTCCTCGTCTTCTTCTAGTGCAGTCTCCACCATCGTGAACACGCGTACTACCTCGGCAAGCTTTTGCAGACATTTAGCTAGTGCAAGTGCGGTACAGTGCTGAACGATTGCAGTCGAAGGGCCCTGTAATCCTTTCGTAAATAGTGCCTTCGTGCCCACCGAGGGAAGTATGTTCCCCATGATGGTTGAAAGCGGCGGAGGGGTAGGGTTGTAAAGCTCGTTGCTACCCGACAAGAGAAACGAATATACGGGGACCGCTTGAGAGAGGACCTGTGCTGCGAAAGAGATGTTGGCAATCCATTTTGAAGAAAGTCGCGGCTCGAGAGTGAGCGAAGCTCCAGTCCAATACCTGACAAGTTAGATCGGTGTCAGTTACTTTGGGTTGGCCGTAGAATTGACGGTACACCCACCCAGCGACGAGCTCTGGACATGCTGCGGTTATCTTGAGCGCCAGCTCTTGTTGTCGGGGATCTTCGTTCACTTTCAACGCTCGTAATATATTCGCCAGGATTTTATTGTGTATCTTGCTCCCTTGTGTACCCTTTTGTCGAGTGCCTTCAACACCTTCTCGGTCGGCAACTCCGTCCTCGTCAGTCTCGCGGGGGTACCACCCGCGGTCTCTAAAACAGATGCCTTGTCCAGGATGCGTGCATATAGCCAAGAGGAAATGATGCACGATATCGGCTGGGACGTGCTCTCCTCCCAGGCTTTCGGCAGCAGCACGATCATACAATTTCAGAAGCTAGCGCATTCTCAGAATACGTGATTAACATCACAGAAATCAAGGTAGGGCTCACGTGCGAGATTGTCACCTCGTTGAACAAGCCCAATTTGGTGGTCCGCTTGATTTTCGGATCTGACCAAACGCCCTCCCAACACACTTGAAGAACCTTTTGTATAACGGTGTTTTGGTCTTGAACGAGGCTCTTGAATATGCTCACGAACACCTCGCGACGTTGCTCCAGGAACGTTGCCTTGATCGATGACGCTGTATCTCGATCGACCATAGATAAAATGAACAAGACGTAATACGTGCGGATGTCTTTGCTGTCCTGCTGAGCCCAAGTTGAGCTGGCATTGTGACTGGGGCTTACCAGGTCGGACGAGGATATCGTCGCCTTCGTTCTCCTTTCCCCTTCTACGCATGTAAAGTAACTTTGGTAGACTCTATACCAGAATAAGTCACCGAAGGGCAAGGTATTACGACAGCATACCTTGTTGTCCCAGGGAAAAGCTTCCAAGACCGAATTGCGTTCCCGTCCACTCCCGAATGCCGAGATGGCGTTGAATAGCTTGAGGGTAGCGAGAATCTGCTCATTGTTGTTTCCACCGATGTAAGAATATAATTTTCGTGACCATTGCGGAGAAAGGATCATCTTTATAATGGGAACACCATAGGAGTGGTCCGGAAGGTGGTACGAGAACAGTGAGAGCAACGAAGAAAATAGCGACGTGACAAGGGCTAGTGTCGACATCTGGAGGGTGGGTTAGTTCACGAAAACGCATCGACACAAGGACGCACTTCGTGGGCTGTTCCCCAAATGTCAAAGAGCTCTTGAGCGGCAGGTGAGCTCTCCATCCAATGTTTGGCCAAGGAGAGACGTTCATCGTGCGGGGCTATGACCTCGCCTGGTTTCAAGGATAGCTTGGATCGCAGTGAAAAGAGGGCTGCATGAGTGGTTGAGGACCGAGACGATGGTCATAAACCAGCCACGGACCTTTTGAGAGTACGTCTGGCTCTTGGGTAGTGTGAAGGGCTTGTCTTATGTCATGTGCGTTGGCAAACGTGAGTCGATCACGGATTAGAGAGCCAAACTTGGCCCTTTTGTTGGGTGGACCATTTGCAGGCTGAGGCATCACTAGCCCCAAGCGCACTTTTTTTTGCTCGGCAACGCAGCGCGGGATGACAGGCGGTTGTTTGGATCCAAAGCCTTTGCCAAACAACACTGGCTTGCCTGATTCAGTCATTCGGTGATCGGAATTTAAACCTGTGATTTTCTGAATTGACACATACGAAACAGTAAATTTCTGTTTGATTCCAACCAGCGATTTGAATTGTGGTGACTACAGGCTAAATTAACCTCCCATAAATAACCTCGACACTGTCGGGCAAACAAGCCAGAGAATGTTATTACACGATAGGGACGCCGGGCCGACGATCTCACGAAGATAGGGGTATCGCAGACGGGCTACCGCTCCCCTTCCGGGGTTGGGGTTAGTACCACGTACGCTTCGAAGGAACCAACGCATAAATAACCACACCACGACCTAAATCCGTCAATTCAATAAATAGTCATGCAGAGCATCTTATTTTATCACATTGTACTTACTGTATACACATAACAACATATCATCAAAGGAAGAAAGCAACAAGGATGGACTGAGTGGACATACGGGGCAGATCTAACCACTATACTGCCGGTAGGACGAGAACGTTGAAATGGGTACGATGGTACACATGAGCGAACGAGGATAAAAGGAATAAACAAGACGAGATAAACAACCCTCCTCCCCCCTTAAAGCCGATGACGACTACGAACTCGGACGCTCGGATTGCGATTGTTGCGCCATCTGTGATTGCATTTTCTTGAACTTTTCGAACAGCTGATGCACGCCCTGGGGCTCCAGAACTACCTTTGTCCCGTCGCACCGAGCCTTCTTTGTAAACTCGCTACACAATTCGTTGATATCGGCATCCTGTGGTCAGACATATTGAGACAAACGGCCCAATATATGACGTCGAACAAACAGGGTACGAACCTTGAAATGGGGGTTCTGCATGATACACCTCCACGCTTTGAGCACCTCCACATTTTCTGGGCTTTCATTTGTCCGCGGGAAATTCGCGCCATGACAAGAGATCATGTCCCCGACGGATACATCAGACGTCTTACGAAGCGACGGGTTGAGGTCAGTAAATGGCGATTGACCCTCTGCAACAATGTGCTTTGCGACATCGGAGCGACTCAGTACGATGGGATGACATTCCGTGGCGTTGGCACTGGGAGGCGCGGACTCGGACGCAGACGGAGGACTCTCTCCAGGTTGTGATAGATTCGTCCAACTGAATGGACTTTGAGAAGTCGACGTACTCGGTGATGAATTAGTCGAGTTCGAGGGCGGTGACGGCATGGGTTTTTGAGACGTAGAGGAAGGTTTCACACCGTTGGCATGTGATACAGGTGACATCGACGTGCTGTCCAATAGTGCGTTGAGATCAAGGCCTTGGTGGCCCAAGAAATTTCCTCCAAATAATTCGTCGAGGCTATGATTTGGATGTAAGAAATCGGTGTGTCCGTTATGTTGAGGAAATGATGTGGATTGGGCTGCTGAAGTCCATGGAGTGGTAGGTGAGGCAAAGTTGGAGGTGAAGTGGTCAAATGAACTAGCGGTAGCGGGAGAAGTGGTATTGGACGGTGCTGACGGTGATTCGTCGATAAAAGACATGAAAAGAGGGTTGTTGGCGATAGTCTTGTAAGACTGCGGCAACGCATATTGGCCAAAGGGAGACGGGGTAGGTTCTGTTTGCATAGGCACTTCTTGGGGGTCGTCGAGTGCACTAAGCACAGATGGGTCAAAGGTGGTGAGCGAACTCCAGTCGATGTCTGTGCCGAACGCGGCCGGCTTTGGAGGGATCTGAGAGGGAGCGGACGGGGGAGGGAAAGAAGAGGGTGTTCCAAAGAAGCTGAAAGGGGCGGGTTGCACGGTCGAGTTCGGAGTTGGAGCGGGCATTGGGGCTGGCTTGGGTACGGAAAACGTGAATTGGGCCTGTTTCAACGCAAGGTTTTCCTGTTGAAGACGAGATAGGAGATCACGCAGGTTTGTGTTTTCAGCCTCCGTCGCCTCGTTCTTTGCTTCGAGTGCGGCTACCTTGTCTTCCAACTGGGAGAGATTTGAGGCAAGTGAGACAGGGGTAGTGTATACTGGACTTACGTCCTTGACATGTTTCTCCTTGCGTTCTCTAAATGCACGCTGGGCAGCTCTGTTCTGCTCCTTGCGCTTCAGCAGACGGGATTCGTCTTGCTGTGGCAACGATGAGCGACATTGGGGGGCGGTAGGACGAACTGACCTGAGGATTACCTGTTGATCTGCGTCTCGACGGATGTAGCTTTTTAGCGGAATGAGCGTCGTCGGCTGATGATGGGGGTGAGGAACGAGAGATCGGGAGAGGATGCCACAAACCAGTGTGTTGGTTCTTTGAACTTGGACCAGGCTCCATGTCGTCGCTGCTGGCCTTGCGCTTCAAAGGGGCGTCTTCGGTATCGTTGGGGTGGGCATGGAAGGACTGACGCCTGGAGATGGTATCGGTGTTGCTGGGTGAGCTGGGACTGCTATCGTCCGAGGTGGGGCTTTGCCGCTGGTCCTGTACGCTCTGGGGGTTGATGGTGTGATCGTTGGGGTCAGTGGGGGGGAACTGTTTGTTCAGGAGGGCAAGGAAGTCGTCGTCGGGGAGCTGTGAGAACTGGGAGGGAGGTTGAGAGATGTCCCAGAGGGAGTTGATAGAGTCGTAGTTCATGGTGGCCTCCTGACCTCTGCGGTGATGCTCGTCCACGTTGTTGAACTCGACCGTTCCAAAGGGATGACAAAGCTACCCACTCGCTCTGTTTGTTATTTATTTATTTATTTATGACTCGGCCAATGAGCTGCGTATGTCGCGGCAAGATCAGAGTCATGCCAAGGCACATTGTTGACTCGCCGAGTCCGTCGGGTCCAAAACTCTTCCGTCAATCATGACGCGTACTGGGGCGACCGTATCAGCCTCTTAAGCCCGCATCCCCACCCTCGTCGCAGCCAGTACGTCCCACCATCCCCGGACCCGGCCGTTATCTGTCCTCCTGACTCCTTCTGATTCGACACCGACCTTGATCGCACCCGACGGACGCGGAAGGTACCCAAAATCAATACAGAGCACCTAGAGTCGACCATAATAACATTCTTAAAAACGAGAGCGGTAGTAAGAACCCTAGGATTAGCCTAGGGAGAGAAAGATGATCGTTATATACCAAGTTATCTTATCGTTCCGCGGTAGAAAATTACGTTCCATCCGAGGTGTCAGAACAGAAAATGGGTATCACTACAAACAAATCACGTCGCAAAAACACCCAGCAGATGGAAAAAGACTTACATAGTACTCGATCTCCAACTGCACGAATCATGGTCAATCGCGTCCTGCATCACGGGAAACAGTCTCTCACAAATAGAAAAGCAACCTTCTGCGGCCAGAGAATATGCAGCCCAACCGGGTTGTATAGCTGGGTATTCATTTCCTCAACTTTCTGTTTCAGCAGCCGCATTTCCTGCAAAGACGCGTCTCAGGCACATCCCACTCACCATACCGAATCGCTCACCTTTGCGTAATGCGACGTCGTGATCAGAGTCGACAGCTGCAGCGTGACCACGGCCAAAAGGTTGTCCACAAACGCATGTTGTATACTATGAGCCGATATCAAGATCTCGTTGATGTCGTTGATCGTTTGGTGAAATTGAGTCGGTGTGATCTGCCAATGACAGTGAAACATGAACGGCATCATTGTGCAGATATAAACCTAGCAGCCACGTACCCGTCCCTCTAGTTCCAGAGGAAATACCGGAGAGAACTGGATCAGTTCCCCACTCGCATAATCCCGCTCGATGCGAACTATCTCGCGTGGATGGTGGACACCTATTTGACCCACTGGAGAAGTTCCATACGCCGAGTCAGGCGGCGGTGGTCCAAAATAATAACTCGAACGTGGAATCAGTGGACGTCGACAGCTACGAAGAAATCGCATCCAACATCAGCAGCAAAACACCAACGACATCCAAAACAGACGCACTTCTTTTGCAATGTCCCAAACCTCTTCGAGTTGAGCGTCGAGTAATAGTCCGACGTATACGCCTCGTTGTTGTCCGTGGGCGGATCAATCTCGTCCCAGGGTTGTGGTGATGGCCGTTTAAACTCGAGACGTAAATGTCGTGGGTTGCGCCCAGACGACCCAAACGTCCGCCACCGTTCCTTCTCGTTCGTCTCCAGGGACTGACGGCCGCCATGTATGCTCTCCAGCGCGTGCACAGAACCCACTTCCACTTCCACTTCCCCACTCCCGCCCTCGCCCTCGCCCTCCCCGTGGTCTTGTGATCGTGCCTTGTTGTTATCCTGCAACGGGTGCCATCCCTCACCTATATCCTCCTCCTGCACCACAAGCACCTCTTCCTTCCTCGATACACCCCCACCCTCCCCCTCTTCACCTCCACCCCTCACATCCGTACCCGTGCTCGTGTTCGTGCGCAGGTATGACAGTGACACCTCTGTTCCTCCCCTCCGCGGCGTCACCTGCTCCCCTACCCCCACATCGGCGACATCTTCCTTCCGCTTCGGTCCGTCCACGCTCGATCGACAATAGGCCTCGCCACTCGGTCGTTCTCCCGACCCTACCCCCTCCGCATCCACATCCGCCTGCGTCCACGACGTCGCCGCAGACGACTCCCCCATTTCCAATCCTTCCCTAACCGACGACCGCGACTGCGATCGCGATCGCGAATTGGAATTTGAATGCGACCCGGCCGACCGCGTACGGGAATCTGAACCTTGACGCAGCGACGCCATGCCCACAGACGACCGCCTCGGAAACCCAACAACGTGGCCCGAGTCATGGTGGTCACCGCCCTCGCCCTCGTCCTCGCTCCCGTTTGCATCTTCATTCTCGTTCTCGTTCTGCCTCTGCTCGACACGTTGTCGACCCTGATCGTCGCCTACCACGGCAATAATGCCCACTTGTTCTTCTTCTTCTTCCTCGGCCGTAGTCACAGCCAGCCCAACACTCACCTCCTCTACCTCTATCTCTACCTCACCCCGAACTTCAACCTCAACCACACCCTCATCCCCATCCCCATCTCCAGTCCAAGACGACATCTGATTCAATGCATGCCCGACGGAAACGTGCTCGAGGGAGGTCATCACAAGGCGGGACACATCCAGAGGGAGTGGAAAGGCTTTGTTTTTTGTTCGCGTTCTTGCTTGGAGCGAGTTACAAGTTGGATATGTACCTACTCGAGTTGAGAAATCACAGAAAAAGGTTGAAGGAATGTGTGGTGCGTGCGCACGCGCGAAAAGTGGAGCTGTTGTAAAGATGAGACGAGTGCGCCAAAGTACCCACAGCGTGGTGACTGGTTGATGTGTAAAAACAAAAGAAAACAAGTGAAAACTTGAAAAAAAAGTCAAGCCATGCACTACTCCGAAACATGTCCCAGAATTGACAAGGGCAAAAAAGAAATCGATTCTATGGAGTCAAATGCAACCGAGCTACATGTACATGTGCGATAATACATAAGTGATTTGGGTCTCTGTGCAAATGGGCAATACTTCATAACGATTTCGTCATGTACGGGAACGCTGGGTCCCCGTAATCATATCAACAAGAAACAATAGAACAAGAACTAGGCAGGCGAAGGGTCCTTCTTTTCATGCAAGCGCGGTGGTGATGCGATAGGTCGGGCCGTTGGAGACCCCACAGCTGGGTTCATCACGTCAGACAACTTGCCCCTCGACGGCGGAGATGGAGAGCGTCGATCAATCGCCATTCGGTCGTCTGTGGGCGAAGGTGCAGTAGACGCAGGAGACAACGTCGCAATGGGAGGCAGCGCGATAGCCGCCGACGAGCTCGTGTGAGAACTATGACCGGCACCGATCGGACGCGGGTGAGGAGGTAAAGACACCGAGATGGGAGGCGGGCTGGGGGGGTATGGATGTCCAACTTCCGCATGCTGACGAGACTCGGGAGAGTGGGAGGCAGGTTGCCTCCGGAATGGAATTGGCGAGGGCCGCGAGGAGGGAATGGGTGTGTGTCGGTCCGCAGGAGATGGCGGCCCGCGCTTTATGGTATCCACTCGTGTACGCTTGATGTCCAACTCATCTACGCCAGGACTCAATGGACGTTTGAGGGAAGTTCCGCCAGGAGGGGAAGGGCGACTACCAGACGTAGAGACCGACCCGCGATGCGAGATCACTGGCCGTGGAGATGTCGCCGTATGCCTGCTACCGTTCGACAATGTAGGCGAATGCATTGGTGCACTGTGGGACTGCGATAGGACGACGAGTGCATCCGCGACACCCTCGTCGTAATCTTCGTCCACGACACGCGAAGGGGGACGGGGAGTAGCAGTGATCGGAGAAGGTTGTAGAGAACGACTGCCAGAACCGTTCGAGCTCGACGTATCTTGTGCTTCCTTGGCAGAAAAGGACCCAACTTTGAACGAACCCGACAAGTTCGCAGGCTGCTCCTCCTTTGGGCGACGCTGACGCCTCTTGCGTTCCTTCTTCGGAAGGTCCCCTGGAACCGATCCCGACACACTCTGCGTGTCCGAATCCCGCTCCCTGGTCTGTTTCCTCCTCCGGTCCTTCGTGTCAGGAGCAGGCGTCGAATTGGGAGACTCAGACATGCGCATGCTGCTGGTACTGCTCGTGTGAAGAGGAACACGCGAAACACCCTCTGGCGATGTGACCATCGCGATTGATTGTCGGCGTTGGTCCACTGCTGCTTCTGTTTGCCTCGGGGTCTCGCGTGCGTCAAATCGTGCCGGGTCGTATCGCCAATGCCCACCCTCG